>OY754972.1:10350602-10473019 GCA_963576475.1 Molanna angustata
ATATATATATATATTTATATATATATACTTTCAGCAACCAACCAATGGCAAGACAACCAAAAGCCACAGCGGATTATCCGGAAAAATAATGATAATTCATATTCTACGATCCGCGAAAACATCAAAACCAACATATATATATATATATATATATATATATATATATATATTATATATATATATATATATATATATAATATATATATATATATATATATATATATATATATATATATATATATATATATATATATATATATATATATATATATATATATATATATATATATATATATATATATATATTGTGACGTTATTTTGTATTTACACGTCACTATTTAATTAATTTAATTTAATGTTTATAAAAATGTCTTAAACGAACGCACTTCGCAATATTGGCAATATTTCTAAAAAGTTGTAAGGCGAACACAGCCGTGAACGGATTAGCTAGGCGGGTCGAAATATCTATGCCTTTTTTTTTCAACGCTGACAGCCGACACGAGGTGTCATCGTTCAACTATGGCCTACGCAAAAGTACCCGACAAAGACTCGAAATTTAAGTTTAAAGGAGGCTGGGAAATATAACCGCCTCCTTTGTCCTTTGCTTCTTTGTTCCTTGCTTCCTTGCTTCTTTGCTTTCTTCTTTACTTTATCTTGTTTGTTCATGCTGTCTTTTCATCATTCTTCAACATTGGTGTACTTTACCATGTACACCATGGATGACTGAAAATGAATAATTTTAAATATCATGGTTGGGGCATGCTCATATTTGCACATCATGACTTGATAATGACTAAAACACCTGTAAATTGTACTTCAAATCGACGTAAATACTACGATGGTAGTTTTCTTCAAAAATTGTATCTGCTGATCATCTCCAAGAAGATGGAAATTCCTAAAACTGTTTCATTTCTTGATTATTATAAAAAAAAACATATGAAATACTGATATCATTTGAAAATTTAGTTGAATCTGTTTAATTATGTCATGTCTGATATTTCTTTTTATTATACACCACATGGTCCTAGAAAAACATTTAAAAACTTGTAAATTGTAATTTAAGAATTAAATTATTTTATTAAAAATGTCAAATATTTAGCTTAGTTCAGGTAACGTAGATAACTGTATCATATTTAACACTCCTTGCCAACCATGATATGAATAAATTGTAATTTCTTTTGTATTTGTGCGTTTCTTTCATCACTTGGTCTTCCCTACAATCACATCTGACTCAGCTTTTCATGTTTTAATTACTGTTTCATTGAACAGAAAATTCTTATTTGATACTTAAATATATTCTTTTTTTTGTCTTACTCAATAAACAACACGCCCTGAGATACTGAGATATTTGCATTATTTTAAATGAGTCTCATTGCAATATCGCTGACTGCTGGTGGTAAGGTTTTATGGTGAGTATAATTTTAGCTTCTCTTTTTTCTTTTCTCATACACCACCATACCCTTGCAATTGGCGCCCAACGTGGGGCAGGATTTTTTAAAAAATTGAAGAGCGCGGACTATTAGGATTTAAATTCCATTTGTATTTTTTATTTTTATTGATTGTAAGACTGGCGCCCATTCTATAACTCTTTTTAAAGTCAGATGTTTGTGTGGGACAGATTAGTGTTTGTAGAGAACGTAAATTGATATTTAGTTCGTGTACTTTGTGGTAGCGATTCCTTTCCTTCCTTAAACCCATCCTTAATCTGAGGACTGCGCAGAATCCATCGTCATGAAAGCCGAGCTGTGAGATTATATTCAGGAGATGACCAGAAGTCAACCAAACTATTTCTAAAAAGTGTGGAAGAGCCCATTATGACCAGTCTTGTTCGAGAAATACCATTCAAGAAATCTACTCAATCAGGTTGTATTGTAAACTAATAAATAATTAAATGTCGTGAGGACTATAACATAAAAATTCACTTTCTTTTCAGTACAAAACTTGAGTTGTCATCAATTATTATTAATGTCTATTTTTTTTGGAAATCTATAAATTGATTAGAATTATTTTTCTGATTTCATAATTAAAATGTCACATTTTAACTGAACATACATAATGAGGGTATCAAATTTTTATAATTGAAACTGTCTTCAAAAAACATCAGGTTGTATAATTTTAATTTGTCGTTGGACTGTGCTAAATGTTATTTCATGTTTGGTTTGCATTTTTAATGTTGAATACCTATGTTATAGATAAAAAAATATGAATCTTTATAAGCGTTGTAATTTCCTTTTTGCTAACATACAACATAGTATACATTTTTCTTGGGTCGGTCATAAAATTTGAACTTGTAAAAAATAATTATAAAAATCATATGTGGGGTAGAAATTAATTAGGAGATTGTTGTGGTAATTAACAAAAAAAAGTCTGTCTGATACCTGCATAGAATCAACATTGTTGCATGGCACTTAATATTTTTTCTTGTAACAAGTGAAAAATAATCAATGTCTTTTTAAATAATGATATTATTGATATAATACTCTTCGATAATAATAAAAAGTTTTCTTAATTCATGTTAAATCAATATAATTAAAAGGAAATGGTGTTTTAAAACAATTTGAGTTTTTATTCTCTGTTGGGAACATGTGTTTTTTCTCAATTTTTGATGTTAAAAGTTCAGCTATGTTGTATAAAATAATAACTGAAAATGTTCTTTTAAATTGAATCTCAAATCAATGTGTGCTATAGGGAGTTTTGTTTATGATTGTAATGAATATGCAATTAAATATTTTCACTTTTACAGATGGAATGTGTTGGTGAACTCTATGAAATATTTTTTGGGAATGCTGAATTTGAATCTGCTGTATAATCACAAAAAAAGCAAGGCTCGGAGAGATGATATTTCTATATGGATTTTGGTCTATTTCTTATTTAAGGTATTCCATGTTTATTAATTTGGTCTGACATAAACTTATGATGTAATATTGTCATCTCTGAGAATGATTTAGTTTGAATTTACCAAATGTAATGTTGCTTCTTGATGATAATAACTTCATTTTTATATGGAAATGAGTCTTGTTTCTATTATGAATAAATTGTTTAACTTCTCATATTATATTTATGTTGTCTAATGTGTGGTACACAGTATCGACCTACAACAACATGTTACGCTGGTTATTCAATAGAAATTAATGTTAATAATTCGAAAATGTTATGGAACTCATCGTTCAAATGATTGAATCTTTTATGTATAACAATACACTTTTTGTATAATCTATTTGACATTTTACTGACTATAATCATTGTAGTTTATTTTAGAAATGATTAACAATCATTAAAATTAATGTTGGGGAAATAATACTGTTTTAAAGATAAAATAAATGAAAATTAATTATATTCTTTGTCAAAAGTGTAATTAACGCCATCTATACGGCGGGAGGAAAACTTATGTAGTTGCATGACTACTCGTGCTGCAACTAAATAGTTGGTTCTGAGTTATGAAATAATTGTAATTGTTAGATATGATTGTATATTGATTGGAAATAATGTAGCGTGTACTAATATGTTAATTTTATAAAGAAACTCTTCTTTTTTTGTAATTGTCATACACATTACAAAGATTATTGTTTTCGGTACGAATAATTAATCATGTTGTATCAAATCATCCTATATTGTGAGTAATAAGCTGATGTTATAAAATCATTCGTACGTTTCTGTACTTTCTTTTGACATTTCCACAATATAAAATTTCTTTAAAAATGGAACGTATAGATGACGAATCAATTACAAGGATGAAATTATATTGCGGTGTAGTGCGGTGTCGGATTTTTGGATAGGCTTTGGATGGACAGATTTCTGTTTAATAATCTTGTTCAGCCTTGGGTGTTCAACTGTTTGGCATTGGGCGCACTGTGATGATTTCAATTTTTTTGTATTTGAACAAGTGGCGAACGAATCCAACATTATGCTTTTAAATCTGATTAATTTGATTTTGAAATCAACTTTCTTGGGAATATAATTTTTAATTGATTAATACTTTGCTTAAAGTTTTGAAGTAGTTACTTAGTTTTGAATTTATAGCTTTATGAAAATTATAAATTGATGATTTCATCAAAGTATGCTATGTAAATATCTCAATGGGATATACACCTTATTTTCTTTTTCACGGTCGTGAACAAATTCTGTCAGGTGAGATGCATCAAAGGTATCAACCTGGACCCATCTCAGCAGATGACATGCAAATAGAAAAGCCCCATGATTATGCTGAAATGCTAGATGAATTAAGAAGTGTTTTTTTTGAAGTTCAGAAGAATCTTATGTCAGCTTTTAAACGCAATGCCACTTTGTATAACAAAAATAGGGTAGAACGCTCTTATAATGTAGGTGACTTTGTCTACCGGAGAAATTTTATAAACTCCAAAGGCGCTGAATTCTTTTCATCAAAATTAGCTCCACGCTTTGTTAGAAACAAAATTATAGCAAAAATATCACCTGTAGTTTATACATTAGCGAATGAACAAAATAAGTCTGTAGGGAACTTTCACATTAAGGATCTCTTAAAACCAGATTAATATTAAATTTTTTTGATGTCTGTATCATCAGTATGATACAACGGTATCATATAATTTGTATGTTTTCATTGCCAATACATGACATCCATATCTGCTTAATGCTATTATCATTCTCAGGATTATAATATGTCAGATGACCAAATTAATCAAACATTGATAAATGTTTACAATGTAAATATACTGTTTTTTTTTATAATGAGAAATTTCTCGAGGAACATATTGGTACTCTGATGGCATATGTTTGATATGATAGGTTCCTCGACAAATTTAAATGTAATTATATTGTGAGGAATGCTGTGATGGAGTATTTCTTCACAATATTGAGATGTCATATACTTTTGTTTTCATTCAGATGAGTTAGTTCTATTTTTATGTCAAAATTTGTAGAGCTACATTGTACTTGCTTTTTTATATTAAAATGTTATCCTATATTGTTTAGATATTGGACTATAAAACTAACATTTTCCAAGGAAAATTGTCTAGTATATGTCTTACAAATTGTGTTGATGGTAAATATGATCCTGAATGAAAACCTAAGTATATCAATTTGATAAAAGTTTATATCTAGAGCTCCTTTTTATTTCATGTAGGTTGCTGTATAATATGTAATGTTCTTGTTTATAAATACCAATTTCATATTGTAATATGAAATTGATTGTTATATGTCATGGTATAACTTAAAATGCTGAAATGTCATTATATTCTGTTTTTTTTTTATTACAATATTAGGAAATTTATTTGATAATTCACTCATTTTTCTACCATATAAGAGTTATATCTATGGTATCACGTGCATGGAATGCCATGGTCTTCTTCCAGATAACTGTGTCGACCAACTCAGTTATCGTAGACTGCATCTGGAGATTTAGTTTGGTCAACTAGATGTCTGATGTAATCAAAACGAAGAGACACTGATCATTGTCTGTCACATGAGATACATGAGGTGACACACTTGGTGTGCGATAGAAGAAATTATAAATTATTGAATGTTACAAATTTTCTCAATTCTTGTCATTTTGTAGATTATTTTTTATATAATTTTGTATGTACTAGTGTCCTTAATCATGACGAAGAGACACTGTTACATGACATACATGAGGAGACACACTTGCTGTGCAATAGAAAGAGTTACAATTTATTAGACGTTATAAATTTTTATTAAATTTAGTCATTAGATATTACATTTTTGATGTTCTGTCTAGCTGATGCTTTTATGTATGACATATTGGGTAATCTATTACCAAACCTGATCTCTAATACCATGATATATAACAACATTTTAGTTAAGATTGAATTCTGTTATGATCAAAATAGTGTAATGCAAATTCAATATTGGACTTATATCACATTCTTGAAATATTAATTTTAAAATTGCATTATATTATTATTTGTTATGGAGAAATAAGATGCTGGTATGAAATTTCTTTTGTTTAATATAAAAATGTTTTTCATCTGGGATCAAAGTGGATAAATTTTATGCATTTATCTTCCCGATGAATTTTCTTATCATGGGTAAGGTGTTTATAGGAGGTACTCATGATAACTGATATTTATAGTTATTGATAATGATTATTAAAATAATGATATTTTACATGTGCTATGTCTGACACATAAATCTTTCATAGACAAATTTACATGTTAGCTTTCACATTTCTTGGCTTACAATTAAGACTTACATGTATGATACTGAGCTAAGCTCACAATTTGATATGATGACTATGATGCTGTTTTAACTGGGAAAATATTCTGAACTTTAAATTTTCCCTATGATGAAATTTTTTTATCGTGAGTTAAGGTGCTTATAGGATGGACTCACGATAACTGTATCACGCTTGAAGATACATGCTATCTGAGTGATTCTGTTTCAACATGAGAGCCTCTTCCGCAGATTCTAGCTCACAATGAGAATTAGCACAAATGATAGCTAATCCAAGCTCACAATATGGAGACAAGACGAAAAGCTAAGATGGGGTTTCCTTAGTTTTCCATTGATAAAAAAAAATAATGAACGCTTCTCGGGAGTGTCATTGAAGGGGTTAAATAATCAAACGTGAGTGGACTGAAAACGTTCTCCACCAGATCTGTAAATACTGTATTATAATTGTTATTACGTATGTTTTATGAACAGAGGGGTTTCATTTAAATGAATAGTAATCTTGACAGCAAGTATGTCAAAATTTGGAATTTTTATTTAATATGAAAATTTTCTGTTTCAGCTAGTTTAAGAATTTTATATATTTTATGGTGGATAATTTTTGTTATTTTTTATTATGTAACTGTTCCAGATCTGCCACCAGTTATTTAAATGACAAGGATATGTCGTTATCAGCGACATAGACTTATGTCATTTGAACTCTAACATTTTCCTTATCCTTAAATTGTAGGTGTTTTTCCTCGCGGGATTCGGTTGAGTTGGAGAACATGGGACTTATGCCAGTTATATTCACTAATTTCTGTTTTTCAAATTTACTATCAAAACACTTTTTTTTCTTTTTTTTTTTGTTAACAGAGGAGGTATGTGACGTTATTTTGTATTTACACGTCACTATTTAATTAATTTAATTTAATGTTTATAAAAATGTCTTAAACGAACGCACTTCGCAATATTGGCAATATTTCTAAAAAAGTTGTAAGGCGAACACAGCCGTGAACGGATTAGCTAGGCGGGTCGAAATATCTATGCCTTTTTTTTCAACGCTGACAGCCGACACGAGGTGTCATCGTTCAACTATGGCCTACGCAAAAGTACCCGACAAAGACTCGAAATTTAAGTTTAAAGGAGGCTGGGAAATATAACCGCCTCCTTTGTCCTTTGCTTCTTTGTTCCTTGCTTCCTTGCTTCTTTGCTTTCTTCTTTACTTTATCTTGTTTGTTCATGCTGTCTTTTCATCATTCTTCAACATTGGTGTACTTTACCATGTACACCATGGATGACTGAAAATGAATAATTTTAAATATCATGGTTGGGGCATGCTCATATTTGCACATCATGACTTGATAATGACTAAAACACCTGTAAATTGTACTTCAAATCGACGTAAATACTACGATGGTAGTTTTCTTCAAAAATTGTATCTGCTGATCATCTCCAAGAAGATGGAAATTCCTAAAACTGTTTCATTTCTTGATTATTATAAAAAAAACATATGAAATACTGATATCATTTGAAAATTTAGTTGAATCTGTTTAATTATGTCATGTCTGATATTTCTTTTTATTATACACCACATGGTCTAGAAAAACATTTAAAAACTTGTAAATTGTAATTTAAGAATTAAATTATTTTATTAAAATGTCAAATATTTAGCTTAGTTCAGGTAACGTAGATAACTGTATCATATTTAACACTCCTTGCCAACCATGATATGAATAAATTGTAATTTCTTTTGTATTTGTGCGTTTCTTTCATCACTTGGTCTTCCCTACAATCACATCTGACTCAGCTTTTCATGTTTTAATTACTGTTTCATTGAACAGAAAATTCTTATTTGATACTTAAATATATTCTTTTTTTTGTCTTACTCAATAAACAACACGCCCTGAGATACTGAGATATTTGCATTATTTTAAATGAGTCTCATTGCAATATCGCTGACTGCTGGTGGTAAGGTTTTATGGTGAGTATAATTTTAGCTTCTCTTTTTTCTTTTCTCATACACCACCATACCCTTGCAATATATATATATATATATATATATATATATATATATATATATATATATATATATATATATATATATATATATATATATATATATATATATATATATATATATATATATATATATATATATATATATATATATATATATATATATATATATATATATATATATATATATATATATATATATATATATATATATATATATATATATATATATATATATATATATATATATATATATATATATATATATATATATATATATATATATATATATATATATATATATATATATATATATATATATATATATATATATATATATATATATATATATATATATATATATATATATATATATATATATATATATATATATATATATATATATATATATATATATATATATATATATATATATATATATATATATATATATATAATATATATATATATATATATATATATATATATATATATATATATATATATATATATATATATATATATATATATATATATATATATATATATATATATATATATATATATATATATATATATATATATATATATATATATATATATATATATATATATATATATATATATATATATATATATATATATATTTTAATTAAGATGAATACATATACATCTTCCTACATTCCCTAAATTAAACATAAATGCTTGTGCTATATGTGAGCGTAATCGGTCGAGGCAGGATTCAAACTAGTGACCACTGGATTACGAGCCCAGCGCGCTAACCGCTCTGCCATCGGCCCATCTAAAAGAGGGTATATTGTATTGTCATATAAAAGCTTCCAATGTTTCCACCCCAGGAAAACAGGAATTGCATGAGAAGTTATAGAATCACATTTCAATTAGGTACATTAAATTATATAATTACATTCCAGCACATGCCTTTGGGTTTGGGGAATGAAAACATCCATTACAACATCACTGACTGTTTATGACAGTATATTCAATTACATATTTTCAAGTTTTTGTATTTTATTTAAACACTTATGCTTATTTAAATGACATACATATGTAATATACTTCCTCATACATTCCCTCAATTAAGAATAAATCATTTAGTTTGGATTTAAACACAGTTTTTGTTTTTTCAGTTTAGATCTGTGAAAGGATAAACATTAGTCTCCAAAATGTGGCAACTTGTCATTGGGTGCGTGTTAAATAATACTAAGATACAAAAAGAGAAAGGCAATCGCAGTTTAACTGGATTAACAATTTCAGGCCCACGAGCCCAGGCGACCAGAGTACCATTCAGAATAGGGGAGACACACGGGCTAGCGACCATGTAGGCGGGCTTAAAGGACATAGGCCCGGTATTACAGTCGGCCCTCAACTCATTGAGTTTGTTAAACTCAAGATTAATGTTAAGGGGAGATTGAATCCAATTCCGTATTACAGTGCAATATGACATGTCAGTTACTAAATCTTCAATTATAGAAATATTTTACTTTTTCTGTGGTTATTATCTGTCAAATTTTAAATAACCTCAAATAATACGAACTACAAAACGGGACGCTACCACCTGAAATACTATTGTTTTATTATCCAACATGGTAAATTTAATTTTTTTCACCAAAATAATGCTTTTAAATGCCCATGTTCGTTTCAATATGGCTGTCAGTTTATTTTGTTGTGTGGCGCCACCGTCGATACAACTAACGCCTCTAGTGATAGAAACTGAAACTACACTCGTTGCCTAACGCCTCTAGTGATAGAAACTGAAACTACACACGTTGCCTAGCAAATGACAGTTGACTCACCGTTAAGTACTTAATCCGCCAGAAACGTTGAGTTAAATATTTGTCGTTTTAGTGACGTATTTGAGGGAAGATTAGGCCTAAACGGACACTGTAATACGCTATATTTTTGTAAAGCTTGAGTAACTTTTAGTTGACTGAAAAGCAATAAACGCTTATGCTATAGTAGAACAAAATCAGTCGAGACAAGATTCAAATTCACATCCTTTGGATTACTAATCCTTCTATTTTATATAAACTTCTCTTCTTGAAACCATACCCAAACACTGGCCCAGAACACTTCTTATCGCAAATGCCACGGAGGGTGACGATATGTTTCATTAAAAAAATAATATGAATCACAAAATAAAATAGACTTACTGTAAATAAGCAGCACTGGGAAGCATAGAAGATTCCTTCAACTCCGTGAAGCACTGCAACAGTTCAACGCTGGGACTCCACCCCTTGTTTTGTAGATATAGCTGCAGCAGCATGTATAGCTTCTCCGTGACGTAACCTTCCGCACCTGGCGGCACACCCCCTCCCCCGCCCCCTCCTCCAGCACCAGAAGAGGAAGCCCCACCACTTCCCCCCGCCCCACCACTACCTCCACCTTTCGATAACACATTTTTCATTGTTTCTGCTAAATCCATCTTGTACACGTCTAAGTATGTTCGCTTTTGGGGATCCTAAAAAGGAATTAAACAATTTTATTTACCTATAACATTTTTTCTTCAGAAAATATTAGGTCTTATCATTAGGTCTGCGTGGGCCAATCGACAAACTCTTACATGTATATATCAGAAATATATTAACAAACTATGTGAATGTTCTAACGCTGTTTGAACATAATGAAATAGTGAGAAGGGAAGATTTTCGATTGTGCGTTTAACATAAATAACATACATTTTTATATAGGGCCTTACAAGTTGCAAATTGAGTTTAATCCGACACTTACCAAGTTTTTTATCTGAATGAAAATAGCTACATGTAAAATTTTAGTTAAATTTCAAATAGTGTTCAAGAAAGCTTGTTTTATCATGTTTTGTTTTTAGTCTTTTATTTTAACGGCTTACCAACTGTGCCGACCACCGTGGCACAGTTGGTAAGCCGTTCGGTTTCTGTGCGGGTGTCCTGGGTTCGATTTCCAGGAGAGGAGAAATTTATTTAAATTCATTTCTCATGCTAATGTTGTTTCTCTGGGCTGGAATCACTGGTTAGTTGGAAGAAATTGCCATACGGCAATAAACTCGCCACTTGCGCAGGGTGCAAGGAAGTGTTCATTATTATTATTATTTTATTTTGCAAGTGATATTAATGGCAAAATGTAACCAGTTTTACTGACACCCCATAAAAAATACATTATTGTTTTTAGGATACTCTGATAAAATATTGTAGGTAAACATATATACCTAGTAGTTTTTAATAAAAGCAATAAGTACTTGAATCTTGATTTTTTTTTAATCCAACCTTCGCAATAAGGTCAAGAACTTCTGCCATATATAATATTAAATAATATCATCTTCTTCTCAGCCTAAACCTGTCGACTCTTGGACATCCATTTGACACCAGCAAAATGGCTGATGTCATCCCTCCATCTCATTGGCGGTCTCATATTAGAATCTTATAAGAATTTCAAATCTGTTTTATTTCTAAATTAATTTTAAAGGTTTAATTCTTTTTATTATCTTATAATATATTAAAGAATATTAGTCAATCAAAAACGTTGTACCTAGATCATTTTCATAGAATAATAAATCAGATTTATTGTACAGCCCCGTTTTATGGTAATAAGATCATTCCAAAGTAGGCGATTTTGCTTAATTTTATATGCAAAAGACAAACAACACAAATACACTAAAGAAAATATAGTGTCATTAATGCAAAAGGCAAACAACACAAATACACTAAAGAAAATAGTGTCATTAATATTACTTCATTGTTGATATATTTACACAAATATTATTTAATTGCGAGTTTACTTCAAGAAAAATAACCATCTATAGCATTTCAAGCCTAAGAAATTCTTTGAGTATTTGAAATGACACAAGAAACATACCAACTTTTGGTATTGAAATATCCAAATTAAAAATATTATAAAATTAAGGCAATAGATGTTGAAATAATATAAAAGCAAAGCTATTAAAATGTATATTTTAACTATGCATAGTTTGTGCAAATGTACAATTCATTGAATTTTTAAATTATATGAGAAAATAATATTATGAACCAAAAATGCGGTTTTAATTGCGTAGCGTCGTTAATTAAAACAAGGCATACATGTAAATATTAATTAATAAGCTTACCAGACTGATCATAGATACACAGGTTTGCGGGTAAAAAAGCTATTCGGGGGCGGTCCAAGTTACATTTATGTAAAGTAAACCTGGAATATATCACAATATTTTCAGACCTTTTGATGTATTTTTGGCAGAAAACTCCAGTCACGCCCCAATAATTGCAAACAGTAAAAATCTTTCTCGAAAAACTGCAAAAAAAAACAGCTGATTATATATGTGAAGCCTTTTTGGATGTTGATTACCATAAACAAAAAAATTTGACGCTATACCATAAACACACAAACGAAAACCTTTTTTGTTCTTTTTAATATTCTGTTGAAATACAAGCATAATTTATTATCCTTAATCAATTTAACACATTAGATTGAGATTAATACCAATGTCAATATCTTTTTACAAATATTTCATTTTACCTTTCAGTAACTACTGTAGGCGTATGCTCCAATTTTTCGAATGCACCGGCACGATACTTTTTTTATAAGCCCGGCGATCTGTGAGGCGTTGCCAATGAAAATGGCTTCATTCTGTATAGCAACACTCATATATCACGCCTCTTAAGCGATTCTGAACCAACCAAAAATTTAAACCACGGCTTGAACCTTTACTTGAAAAATCTCCTCATTCCCCCTTCTGTTTACTTCTGCTCTTCTCTCTTGAGTGATTACCTAGTACAACTACAACCTCTACTCCTCAATGGCATCGTTATAATAACCTGATATAAAGACGTCCACATCGAAAGGAATTTTCGTTATTGTGTTTTTAATATGATAATGATTTTATAGATGCCATTTCGATATGATTTTTTCATATTATTAAAGTAATGTTGTTGAATACCAAAATAAAATGAAAATAAATAAATTATTCCAAATGACATCCGAACCACCGAACGTCAAATATATCGTTGTTTTCTGGGCACACACAATCTTTTCTTCGTGACCATGAGCGTCCTGATAAACTTTCAATGCCGGAATGGACCGTCGTCGATGGGCGAAGGGGACAGGCTATCGGCGAAAGAACCTCGGGTTCCAGAAACCGGCATATGCCGGTTGGGTGACTGTTGGGAGCGAACGGCGGCGGGGCGAGTCTCAAGGAGACGCAGGCCGTTGCTCCAGGGTCGGTGAGCGCGGTCCGTGTTTTCACGACGCGTGTATATTTTCGACTGTCGTCTAGTTTCGTATGTAGTAGTTGTTATGTATTTTATAGTCTTGTATTGTTTCGTATGTAGTAGTTGTTATGTATTTTTCTTTTCAGACACATGAGAGCCGATAATATTTGTTTTAATAGAAGTATTCTTTTCAGCATTTTTTTTAATATCAATTTCGCGTCCCAACATAGGACCAATCTTGGAGGAGTTATTATGATCAATATATTTCTTCACAGCCTCCATAATATATCAATTTCGAGTATTTTTCTCCGCCTTTTCTCCTTATATTAATTTGGCATCCCAACGTGGAACCATATTTTTTCACACATCCTTTTCTTCGGATATCATAGTATTATAATATATCATTATACTTATTATGTAGTTTCCCTAGTAAATGGAAGTTGCATCAATATTTATAGGTATTAATAAAACATAATTACAATAAAAGTCATAATATATGGGTAAGTTCATAGAATCATGAAATGTCAAATTTTGTTCGTTAGTTTTCTCTATGGTTTTGTTCTCGACAGAATTTGATTTGATATTGAAATTGATTCGAAATTCCAACACGTGTATTGCCGAATTTAAAAATCGTTCAGTTTCGAATTTCTATTTGTTGATGTATTCTAATAAATAACTTGGTTTCATAATTTTTTGAATTGAAGATATTTCTACTGAAATGGAGAGTGGTGTTGAAATAGTTGTAGGAACATACGAGGAGTTTTTATTAGGATATAGAGTTGAAAATAAGGTAATTTTTACTTAATAACTATTATGTAGTTGTTGATTATAATATATTCACATGTATTATATTCAATGCATTTGTCAACAATCGTTTAAATTGTGTTTATTTTCCAGGATTCTGAACTACATCTAGTACAAAGTTTCGCAACACATGCTCACACGAGTTCTATTAGGAGTGTGGCATGTATGGGACATTTCTTGGCATCAGGTGGTGCGGATGATAAGGTTATTATACATGACATGAAAAATCGCACAGAAAGTAGAGTGCTAATGCACCACGACGGCACTGTCAATTGTGTAGCTTTTGCAGAAAACGGAAGTCATATTCTTACCGGTGGATCTGATGGCAACCTGACTGTTGTACGAACGGGAAACTGGCAAATTGAAAAAACTTGGCCAAAAGCTCACCAAGGTATACTATTATAATTTTTACTTTTTTTATGGCGCTGGCCGATTTACTAATGATATTAATAACAATTCAGCACTACTTATTATAACACTCAATTATTATTATTACCATTATACACTTCCTCAAAAGAATTAGCAGACCAATGCGTAAATTGTAAATTATTTAAAAGAGCAAAATAAAATGCAATTATTATTATTACAATATTATTATTAGATAGGTGCAATAGTATTTTTAGATAGGTGCCTACCGTCGTGGCACAGTTGGTAAGCCGTTCGGTTTCTGTATGGGCATCCTGGGTTCGATTCCCAGCAGAGGAGAAATTTATTTAAATTAATTTCTCACGCAAATATTGCTTCTCTGGGCTGGAAACACTGGTTAGTTGGAAGAAATTGCCATACGGCAATAAACTCGCCACTTGCGCAGAATGCAAGGAAGTGTTCATTATTTATTATTATTATTAAAGATAAACAAGCAGCCAAAACTGATATGCCTATATCCACTGTTGAATTTTATTATTGAACTATTTAAATACTATTTTACCTTGTCCAAAAATTCTATTCTATTTTCAAAATAATTATTCCCAGCATCCAAGACATTTTACATTGGACAGTTTATTCCAAGTATTCACTATTGTATTTGAAAGAAAATGCTTTGGGGGATTTGTATGAATAGTAAAATAAAGGCTGATTTACACGATGCAAGTTTCTTGTACATACCAGAGCAATAATTGAATGCAATAAATTAGGCGCAATAATTGACTTTCAAGAATTGTAAGCAAGTGTTTACACGTGCATATTATTTAAAAAATGGAATGCAATTATTGAATGCAAATCTTGACAAGAAATAATTGCATGTGTGTTTTGTTTACACTAATACAATTATTTCTATGACATTATTGCTTTCCAGTCTTGACTTGTCTAAACACAGACTTGTACCATTTACAGACGTGTTGCTTCAAGTATTGCACGTATTTTCGTTGGTGAAATTTTCATTCAAGTGTTGAATGTTTTGAAGGGTGATTGTTCATTTTTCAGTAAAAATTTAATCAAAAAATATTAAAATTCGGTTTCGCTGATTTAATAAAGTTCATTGAAATTTATCGGAATCATGAGTGTTTATGGAACACTGAAAATGTACAAGCAGCATTTGTACAGGAATTTGGATTTGAAGATTTCGGACCTAAGGAAATCTTCTATTATCTCCTAAACCGTTCACCCAATTGCTATGAAACTTTGGTGAATTGACGAGCGAATGCCCAGGATGGTTTCTGAATTAAAAAAGTTTACTTCTTCTTCATATGGTATTCGGGTCATTTTACCTATGAAGATGGACTAGAGAAAAAGGTCCAATTTTCCTTCCATCTCTTCGCAGGTCTTCCAGGATGGTTTCTGAATTTATTTTTAACCAACTGAAGGGAAGGGAGGTACTAAAGGGCCTGAAGGGACTGGAAGTAGTAAAGTTCCTGAAGGGTCGGGAGGTACTAAAGGGCCTGAAGGGACGGAAGGTACTGAAGGGACGAGAGGCCTTGAAGGGCCTGAAGGGACGGAAGGTACTGAAGGGACGAGAGGCCCTGAAGGGTCTGAAGGGACGGGAGGTACTGAAAGGAAGGAAGGTACTAAAGGGCCTGAAGGTACTGAAGGGACGGAAGGTACTGAAGGGACGGAAGGTACTGAAGGGACGGAAGGTACTGAAGGGACGGAAGGGCCTGAGGTGACGGAAGGTACTGAAGGGACGGATGGTAATGAAGGGACGGGAGGTACTGAAGGGTCTGAAGGGACCGGAGGTACTGAAGAGATGGGAGTTTCTGAAGGGTCTGAAGCGACGGAAGGGACGGGAAGTAGTAAAGTTCCTGAAGGGTTGGGAGGTACTAAAGGGCCTGAAGGGATGGGAGGTACTGAAGGGACGAGAGGCACTGAAGGGTCTGAAAGGACGGGAGGTACTGAAGGGAAAGAAGGTACTAAAGGGCCTGAAGGGACGGGTGTTAATGAAGGGCCATTTTTAATTATACCTACAGGCAATTCGAAGTTTGCCGGGGGTTCACTAGTAACTAATAAAATGGAAAATTTAAGGACGCAGTATTACTGGGAAAGGAAAAAGATAAAAGATTCTATGGGTACTCGTTCCGGTACCACACAAAAAGATTTTTAGATGCTCCGGAACCTTTCTTCTTGCTATCCATTTTTTGATCCAACACCTTTTTTACGATGGTTTTTCAATATTTCTTGCCTCAGAAGAGCAGCAACGATCAACACACCCTCAGTCACTGCACTCATGTTTATTACTTGAATACAAGAATTGCATAAGAAATTATTGTATGTGCTGTTTAAACCAAGAACAGTTTTGAATGCAATAATTGCCTTGTACAGCAAGAATGTCACGTATTGTTTAGATGATGCAAGTCATTTATTGCTTCAATATTATTGTATACTACAGGCAAGAAACTTGCATCGTGTAAATGGGCCTTAATAATGGAGATATGCTTCAAGTCCAATTGTTTTGTACCCCATGCAAATACAATAATAGTATACCACTTAGCGTCCACAGAGGCACACCAGACAAATCTTATTTTTGTTTCCTAGATACGACGTTATTACCGACGATCCGATGCGTGCACATGAATTTCTATATAGAAAACTAAAATCCATTTAATGCGCTGCGTTTGTGCCCTTATGTGGACGCTAACCTTACTGCAGCAAGTGTTAAAATTATATTTTTATTGACGAAAATTTTTTAACATCTCAATATAGACAAAGTTGGGATATTGTAGAAGAACCAGGAACTCGAGGCTCCTACAAGGCTTACGACCTGTCATCGACTGGTTAATGTGATCAGTTTATGCGCTTGCGCAACGTTCACCAATTATGATTTCTTATTGAGTTCCCTTATCAATGTAATTTTTGGAACATCGTAGACATTATGACATTCATTAGCCACTCAGGCTGGTTCAAGGGGGATGAGTGAGTGGGAGGACAGCCCCATTATGGTATCACAAAGGGCCAATTGGCCTAAGTGTGTTCACCTCAAGAACTGCCACCCGCAAAAAAAAAAAAAATTTTTTTGGAAAGTTCTATTTATTTGAATAGTGTATAACAATTCACCTGAAAATAAGGAACTATACTATTGCCATCTTTGAAGTAAACGGAAAAGCCTTTTTTGTAACTCCATCTATTGAGAAATTAGTTTATTTGTAAACAATGAAAGCAACAGTCCTTATAAATGAGATGATGGTGTCTCGCACAGATGTCACCCCGAGATGAGATGTGAGATGTTAAAAAAAATTGTCAATAAAAATATCATTTGACTCCCGAAAGGGAAAAAAATCCAATGTCTGCGTATATGCAATTAAAAAAATATTCGATTAAAATTTTACTTCAATATTTATGTATTTGTAACGTTGATAGAAAAGAAAATTAAAATATTATTAGTGACGGCTATGGTATTGGAAAATGAATATTATAGATGGAGATGTATGAGTGAAATAGACATAAAGTATGATTAAAATAAATATTTTGATATTATTTGATCTCATAGGTAGAATGAATGAAAAATGTCTGAAATTGCAAATATACAAAGCTGATAAGAGAGGAATGAGTAACAAGTTGGTAAGTCATTTGACTTCTCACACAATTCTTGCTATTTTGGACTGGAAGCGCTGGTTTGTTGGACTTAAGGGGGCATATAAACCTAAACACCCCAATATCAAATCAAATATTTTATACAGTGTGTTTCTAAAAAAAATACCATAAGTATTTTCAACATTTTTCTAGTGAATGTTCGCCACAAAATTTTAAAATTCAGCATAAATTCTCCTAAAATAATTATTTTAAATATCCTTTTTTACAACATTTTTTTTAAATTACTCCATAAGTATGTGTCGTAGATAAATAAATATTTTATATGCTTTAAAAGTGCATAAAATTGAAGTGAATGACTGATATTTTTTTTTTCAATTCAAGTCAGGTTTGTCCTTAAATACAAAAAATCAACAAATTTGGGGTTACCGATATTTTGAATCACATATAAACCATTTTTAATGCACGTGATAGTTATCCTTACTAACGCGTAACTCCATAATACATTAGGCGGTTTTAATATATCATGTTTTAAGTCACTGAGTGTATCGTTCTATGTCCTCTTAATTGCTATATAAAGTACATTTATATATATTTTGAAAAGGGGTAAATGCCATCTTAGAAACATTCTGTTCAGGGTAGGCTAGTCAAACAGACTCCTGTCTTAGCGTACAATTCTTTTTCCATTTGCATCATCTCTTTTTTTTATGTTATTTCATTAATATGGTTGTATCAATACATTTATTTGATATATAACAGTTTTAGGTATAAATCTATGTAATATCAAACTAAATATAAATATTGTTTGATATAATAAAAATGTGGTGCTTTTTAATGGTTACATCCATGTATTAGTAGTGCTACTGTCCCCATAATATTTAAATATAGAAGTGTTACCTGCTTGATTACTCTTATGAATCATTTAAGCACTTTATTTAGTGACTCCTTCAAATACTTTTGATTGAATCAATTTTTTATTAATATTTTGTATTCATTCATAGGTCTCCCAGTTACCCACATTGCAGTGCATCCATCTGATAAATTGGCTTTGACAATAGGAGAAGATAGAACGCTCAGAACTTGGAATTTAGTAAAAGGACGAAAAGCTTATGTTCTCAATTTAACTAGCAAAGGAACAGCTCATCCTCTGTCCGTGGTTTGGGATCTGGAAGGTCAACGTTTCTCTTTAACTGGATACAATGACATCACTGTGTGGACAATTTCAAACGGAGCTATAAAACAAATATTAAAATGTCCCAGCAAAGCTGTCTGTATGGTGTGGGTATCCGAAGAAGTTACGGCTGTTGGACTGGAAAATGGAGAAATAATGCTGTTTAATTTAGAATCTGGAAAGACGTCCAATCATCAAGCTCATATTCAAAGGGTCAAAGCTATCGCATATGATAATGGATATTTATACTCCGCTTCGAGTTCTGGACATATTAAAGTTTGGAAATTAAAAAAGAAAAAGTTGAATTTAATTGAAAAATGTTCAGTGTCTACTGGCTGTCGTGTCACTTGCATTACTTTAGTTAAACAAAATATGGAAATCATCAAAAAGGAAGAAGAAGAGACAGTGGAAAAAACTAATATAGTTGAAGAGAAAAATGATTCTGAAGTTGAAGCAAATGGTAAACACGCAAAGAAACGTAAATATAGTGAATTAATAAGCAGTACAAAAAAAAGGCCTGATAAATCTTACCTACCGTATGTTTCTGTTACCATAGATGAAGAGACTCCATTAGAAGACAATACTTCAGTTACAAAAAAGAAGCGAAAAAAAAAGAAAAAGGAATCAACTGAAAAATAAATATTGTATTTTTTTTTATAAAAATTTCCTATGTTTTGTTCAACACTAATATGTTATATTAAATATTATATTGTTCATATTAAAATATTAATAAAAATATTTTTCATTGATTTTGGCTTACTTAATCTACATTTTTGGTTAATTTGAGTTATATAGTGCTTGTTTCAGCAATACTTAATAGTATCATGACTAATGAATGTGTACCAAATTGGAAGCTCTGGTAAGATGCAGCGAAATTATTCCTAAGAGATTTGTATACAGAGATTTACAAATTTAACATATTTTATTTACATATTCAATGCGAATATATTTTGTGAATCGTGCGAATATTTTTCTGATTAAATCAGGTACTAGCTTTGTAATAATATATGGATCTGGCAATAAATGCTTTATTTGACAATGGTAATACTGACAAGTTGTTCCCATTGGTCGTTGACCGCATAGCTATCTCGTTCATTTCACAATCTCTCTCGTTTGTTCAGTACGGGAGTGCGCGAGTTTGGGCGGTGTGTCGGCGCTTCGTGCCCCTCCCACCCCTTGGCGACTGTTTATCGTGTTAATTCACCGGTACGTCAGTTCTCCGGTTCGATCTTTTCTCCTTTCTTTTTCCACTAGAAATCAACTTTCCGTCGTGTTCGGTTACCTGAAATCCTCGTTTACTGTGTTGTTGTTTCCAATTTTGTACATGAATTCATCGTTGTATGTCAATAACGACGCATTTTTATAGTAGTTTTGGTAATACGCACGCAGGATTTAGAAACACAGTTATTGATATTATAATATGAGTACAAGTGTGTAAAAATGTCTCACGGTAAATAAAGCTTCCGTGTTGTGCTGTGTTTGTGTTCCATATTTCAGTGTTTTGTGTTGTATCTGTGTCGACATTTCATCGTTTGGTGTGTGTTAAAATACTAAATATATAATATTCGCACAGGGGATGGTCATTTCTCTTCTAGTAATATAAGGTATGTATGTAGGTATATGTACTTGTGTCAAAGTGCATTTACGATTTACGCAAATTTATATCATTTTGTTCCTTTTTGACTTGTACATGTTCATCTATCTACCAATTTGATAATTAATAGCTTGATAAAAATGGAATAACAATAATAAGAAATTATTCATTGTAAGTATAACGTAGCCTGAAATAATCAAAATAAAATATGTCCAGATTCATCCAAAAATCACCCTAAGAAACAAAACATTGTTTTGAGTTTTGACTTTCTATACATTTGACTCTACACAGAACCGAGTCTCGCCAGAAGTAAACCTTGAAGGAATGAATTGTGTAAACATTGATGCGAGATAAGTGACGTGTTATTATTTACTGTCTTGTTTCGGGTTCTAAACATATATTTTTTTTTTTGTTTTTGTGTAGTAATGATCATCCGGAAAACTATTTTATGCATAAGTAAACATTTATGATTTCAATAGTCATAATGAACCTATCGATTTGTTTAATCTTTAGTTCTCATATAATATGTTTTAAGAAAATAATAATAGTTTTACACCAATATATTATCTATAACATGAACGTGATAGGTTAAGTTTATAGACACTCGATCTTTCGACTTTTGACGTAGGTATTGTTTTTTGTTATGCAAAAAAAATAAGTCTATTTATAAATATGTATTAGGTGACCATTGTCCATAGTCATTTATTCTCCAAAGCTAGGTTCATGTAACATTTATCTTCATTATTATCATCATCTAAATCAGTAACGGTTGTTTTGTATTAATAATTTTGTTCAGCTGACGTGATTTTATTATTTCGTACGATACGCCATGTGGTCGCGATTTTCATGCTCACGGAGACCCAAATAATATACACAGACATAGAGAATATTTTTGTTTTATTTCTTAACCCGTCAAAGTTAACGCCCTTCTACACGATGACCGGACAAATCGTAGAAGTCCTGAACACGTCAAAATAGAACGGTGATAAATCAACTGAAACAGTAGGTACATCGGAAAATCAGTACATTGAAAAATTAGAACATTTCTAATACCTACGATTTCAAAGAGATTATGAAATAACACATCGTTTCATAAGATGCAAACTTTTAGTAAGGATAGGTTTCGAATATTTTTATTATTGCATATGCGCAAACATTGGATTTTTTTCCCTGTCGGGAGTCAAAGATATTTTTTGACAGATTTTTTATTCCAACTTCGTCTCTATTGAGATAATTAAAAATCTGTCAAAAAAAGGATAGGTTTGTTATCTATGTATGTAGTTATTAATGTGACTTTCGTGAGCGAGTCGCGTGATATCAACTATATATAATGCAGATACATATTATGCGTTGTTGTTCATAATCTCATTGAAATCGTATCATAAATGATCTGTTTTGTCTATGTACCGTATTACAACGTTAACCATTTGTCAATACAGAATACTGATTTTCCGATGTACTGTTTTGAATCTGTTGTTTTGACGTGTTACGTATTGTCGTATACTGATTAGACTCTTAACGATTTATCACAGAACCATTCTACACACATCTATGTGTTTTATGTGATCAGCAGATGAAAATCTATCATGGTGATCAGAGATTTAACATTACTACTTATTTCTTAATACTAAAACGCCCTTCTTTAGCGCTATTTGAATCTGTGAAGGTAAGTACATAGTTTTAATCTAAAGCGAAGCTAATTCATCTATGAAGTTGATAAAATATACCATATAAATGTGCGCTGGTTAAGTATGTTATCTTATGTTGAGATAATCTGGATTCTTCTGGATTACACTCCCATGATTGGTTTGCACTAAGCACACAATCTCTCCACTTAACTCTTATTCGTCAGCCTCTACCATCTCTTGGTAGCTGTTACAGTGCACATCACTGTATTACACTGTAGAAATTATTCCGAAAAAAATGGATAGTCAATAAAGCGTCTTACTATGGTCGCAATATTAGTGCATACGGGTTTTTAATTGGATTAAAAATATTTTCTTGGATCTTTTTTAAGAAATTATTGAATCATCTATCATGATTAAATAAAGTTAATCCGTGTTCTTAAAACAGACATGAACTTGTATTTAACTATTGGGGTAGTAAAATGTATCCGTCTTACTAATAAACGTAAACTATCTATAGTAACTGGTAATAGAGCGCGATGAAAAAGTTTATTTATAAACCGTGACTATCATTATTACACCTTTATTTAGTAGACGTCAAGTTAGGACGGGTCGAGGGGTTGTTTAACGCTTTACTAACGCGTCATACCAAATATTTCAAAATGGCGGATCTTTCACATATGATCCGAAGCATATTTGAGATTGACAGAAAAATTTAATCCTTATAACGTTTTTCCTTGTTATTCTTGATCGTAATCGTGTTTAAATTTAGTCGTGCTTATCTAGTTGCGCGTTTAGTGAGCTCTTAAAGAAATCTAATAAGTAAGACCGTAATGTTGGTGTACTGCAAAGTAGGTATTATTGTTGAACATTTTTGTGTTGGTTGTTGGTACTCACGAACATACAATATGCTATGTAACATACATTGCTTTTATCAACTCACCTGTCCTTGAAGTGTACAAGTAAACATAGATAGACGCTTTTGTTATGTTCTTGAATGTTGATTGTACGTGAAGTATGCTGTCATCTTTTTTTAACCGACTTCCAAAAACGGGAGGAGATTATCATTTTTTTATGTATTTTCAGCGATAACTTTTTACCGCGTCGTCCAATTTTTATAATTCTTTTTCATTAGACAGATGGTATCTTCCGATCGGTCCCATTTCAATTTGGTCAAGATCTGATGATGGGATCATAAAACTCCTCAATTTTCACTTCAGCGATAGTACTTAATCCTTTTCACCATATTATCCGATTTTTATGATTCCTTTGGAATGAAGTGCTTCAGAGATGATCACACATATAATTTCATCGAGTTCTGATGATAGAACTCGTAAGAAAAAATATTAAATTCTTTAATTTGCAACATCGTCTGCAATTAATAATAATTATTTACCACCTCGTCCGAATTCAATGATTCCTTTTTCATTAGAGAGGGATTATTTCTGGGGTGGTTCCATATCATGAACTAAACCAAGAGAAAACTAATCATCCCTAGGTCTATGCACTTTACACATATGAATTAAATGTGAAGTCGATCGGACTTGTAGTTTGGGCTGTAGAGAGGACACAAAAAAAGATAATTCGTACGCCGTACATACAAACACATCACAACGAAACTCATAGTGTGCACTCTCTACATGATACCCGTTACGAAACTGATGTAAAAAAATATGCTTTAAAATTGTGAAATCATGACTCTCCACTATTCCATAGTGTGGAGAGTAAAAATAATGACAATTTCACGCTAAACTTTGATCTTAATGATTTTTTTTGTCTTGAATTAAAATTAGAATGATTCTCGAGTACTGATTAATACATTTTTAAGATTAATACTGGTTTGACAGTTTACAAAATTCAATTTAGTCAAATTCGCGCACCTGAATTTTGACCGAAGCGGAAGGTTCGATCGAACACCGAATAATTCGTGCGTGGTTTTAAAAAGTAAATGTGCACGTGGTTGAAGTTTGTGGTCTAAAAAAGTAAATATGTTCTTGATTGAATTTTGTGGTTTAAAAAGTAAAAATTTACATGGTTGAAGTTTGTGGTTTAAAAAAGTAAGAATGTACGTGGTTGAAGTTTGTGGTTTAAAAAAGTAAATATGTACGTGGTTGAAGTTTGTGATAAAAGTAAATATGTGCGTGGTTAAAGTTTGTGTTTTATAAAAATGAATATGTACGTGGTTGAAGTTTGCAGCGTTCGCGTGCTATGATGATGCTAAAAGGAGAATAATACTTAATATAGTCCAGAAAAAAATGTATAACGGGTATCACAAAAAAAATCATAAATATGATTTAGGTAGAGAAGTGTAAAATATTTTTCTCCAATGATCAAACTTGGACCTGCGTGTCTGATATTCTGTTATTATTTAATTTAACTTAACCATAAATACTTGTAAGAGAGCATATTGCTTTTTCGGTAAATTGATAATTAATGTAGGTACACCGAGTTGTTGATAAAGAAAGCATCGAACCAGATTGTCTATGCCATGTGTGTGTATGTATATGTATGTATGTGTGTATATATGTGTACTAAACTAAGCAATTAACCGACCCACCGTTGTTGTTTATTATTATACCTACTATATATTTTAATTATATCAAAATATGGAAATTGCGATTATGTCGGTCTCCCCACTTGTGCGCAAGACGGCGCGTGGGGCCCCTATAAACAACGTAACTGTAATTTTTATTTATTGAAAACAAACATGCAGCCAATCTAGTATATAGAATAATATACAAACAATCAGTTATACAATAAATTAGCCAAAACTTACTTATTATTTTAATTATTTTCGGAATTGAGATTGTGACACATTTTAAAATTATTTAATGTGCTTAGTATAATTGTTTAATTAAATATCAATAAATATAGGAAAAAATATCAAAGTAATATGCGTTTCCGTTAAAAGTGTATTTCATTGTAACGTTGGTACGACCCAAGGGGATATAATGGGGAGTTATGATTTCGAAATTTTTAAGACTATTTTTTATTGCAACATATCAAAGGAAGCCAAAGTTGCCATTCATAACACCATCGTAGTGCCAACCTTGACGTATGCAAGTGAAACCTGGACATGGCAGAAGACGCATGAAAGTATCTGAATAAATGCAGTTGAAATGAGATCGTTAAGAAGGATTTGTAATAGAACGATATATGACCGGGTAAGAAATGAGGACATAAGGAAAGAATGTAAGATGAAGATGTCATTACTAGAATGAAAGTGAACACATTGAGATGGTTTGGTTACATGGGGAGAATGAATGAGGAGCGCCTGCATGACGAAGAAAATATACAGAGCGGAAAGGAATGGAATGAGAGGTCGGGGACGCCCAAGAAAGGGATGGCACGACCATGTGAACGAAATTTTGAAAGACGGAAATGTTAGAAGTGTGAGAAATAGAGGAACATGTATGAGACGATGCATGAATGTGGACGAGGCGAGGGATGCGTGCCAGGATAGAAAAATGTGGCGATCGGTTCTCTCTGCCTACCCCGCAAGGGACACGGCGTGATGGTATGTATGTATGTATTTTTTATTGCAGATTATCAACTAGTATCATGCTGAAATTGTATTCTGAAAGTTTCATCGCGATGTATATGTGTGTGTGTGTTATGTGCTGCGTGCTGTGTGCTATGTACGGCGTGTTTATTTTACTTTATCAATTATAGACTAAAGTATCCATTTGATTCTTTTCAAATTTAGCAAATATGTATATCTAATACTCGCTTAGACCCCATTAGATTTTAAAGGATACCTGAATAGTGCTTCTCAATTTTTTTAGTCGTCAAATATTTTGATGTGACCCCAAGCTCGGGAAACTTGAAATTTGATATTTTTATTTTCAAATTGGTAAAATTACACATCAGTTTCATAAAATGGCATTAAAGAATTATTAAGTTTTCAGAAAAAAATAATTAAACAAACTCATTTCTTGAAAATGATAAAAAATTTCCATACACTCGTTTTAACATGGCTACGAAGGGGATTCTAGCACAAATTAACGAGTGGGTTGTGGCCAACGCTAAACTCCTCACTAACAAGTCATTCTATAAAGTATTCAAATTTTGTATGGAAAATTTCCAACATTTTCATGAAATGAGTTTGTTAAATTA
This sequence comes from Molanna angustata, assembly GCA_963576475.1. Taxonomy (NCBI): domain Eukaryota; kingdom Metazoa; phylum Arthropoda; class Insecta; order Trichoptera; family Molannidae; genus Molanna; species Molanna angustata. The sequence goes on from OY754972.1 coordinate 10,377,231, forward strand.
TTTTTTATTTAAATATTTTATTATCAAAACTTGATAACTCTTCAATGCCATTTTATGAAAGTGATGTGCCTTTTTACGAATTTGAAAACAAAAATTTCAAATTTTAAGTTTCCTGAGCTTGGGGTCACTTTGAAATATTTGACAGTTAAAAAAATTGAGAAGCACTATTCATATATCGTTCAAAATGTAATGGGATCTAATCAAGTATTAGATATACATATTTGCAAAATTTGAATAGAATCGAATGAGTACTTTAGTCTACATATATAATGGATAAAGTAAAAATGAACACGCCGTACATAGCACACACACACATTGTGATGAAACTTTCAGAATACAATCTCAGCATGATACTAGTTGATAATCTGCAAAAAAAAATACCCTTAAAAATTGCGAAATCATAACTCCCCACTATATCACCTTGTGTTAGTGAGGAGTAAAAATAATGTTAATATGGGGAAAAATCGAACCATATTTTCCCACGACTCTTAGAGCATCTTTTTGTAAAATTTGTTATATAGCTTTTATGACCGAATTTCAAAGGAATAATATGTAAGTCACAAAACGGGCGCGCGAATTAGTTGCCACCTCTAGTCTATTTATTGACGACATAGAATCAAAAATAAAACATACTTATACATAATTTATTTTTGCTAATAATGTATCTTTACGTCTAGACCAGTGGTCGACAAACTCATCGACAACAGAACCAACTCCCTGTCACCAGCCGCTACTCTCCAATTGGACACAAGGAGAAGTTGTTTCGAATCCCTCCTCACACTATCTTCCCACCTTAGCCTTGGTCAGCTTTACTCTCCTCAGAATTCGTTTTGGGACCCGTGGTTCCGGCATCCTTTGTATGTGTCCTGCCCATCTCATTCTAAGTAGCTTGATGTGTATACATGGAGCCTGATATGTTGCATACAGCTCGTTCTCAGCTCCTCCACGCTCCTAATCCCCGTCCACCCACGTACGTTGCGGAGCCATGGAATCAGCTTCAGCTACCTACACCCCGTTTTCCCTCGTTTTTTCACTTGATCAGATGCAGTAGTTCATATTTGTCTCCTCTTAGGACAATGTGTCCTAACGACAATGTTATGCGATTATTTATTTTATTCTTCTTCTTCTCTCGTGTCAGCAGCAATTAAACAATTATCGACCAATACTAGGCGACATCGAGCAGGTCTTCATATTAGCAGGTATGTAGCAAAGCAAGCAGGGCGGTCTCACAGGTGGTCATATTTCATTGGTTAGTACTTAAGTATCAACGATTGAATTTTTTTGTTATTAACTTTATTAGGGTACTTACTCCTAAGCTGGCCTTTGCTAAAACGTTCTCAATTTCTGATTTAAGTAGTTACCTACTTTTGCTGAGGTAGATTTCTTCCATCTAAAATATATATTGTTTCATCTACTTCCTTTCGTTCATCCTCTCCATATATCCAATCCGTATCAACATACCTTTCTCAATCCTCGACACTACATAATTATTCTTTCACTCTACAACGTTCCCTGAAATTTACGTAATAATCTTTACTTAAAGTCTTCGTTATACTTGTTTTTTTTTGGGTATTTCATAGCGATGCAACTGTTAATTTCATAGCCGTTTGTAGCTCGCAAACCGCAGTTTGCCTACCACTGGTCTAGACGAAATGTTAAATGGGACGTATATCATACTTATGTTGTATTTAAAGTATGTTTCAAATAGCGCCAAGAAATGGGTCACAAGAGACAATGTCTTATTTAATCTAGAAGTAAGTACATAATACTTTCATAAATCATATTTTTACCCTCCACTACTAGAATACTTGGGAGTTATGATCTCATAAATTATAAGCATATTTTTACCCTCCACTACTAGAATACTTGGGAGTTATGATCTCATAAATTATAAGCATATTTTTTAAATACATTTTTGAATGACTGGCCATGTTACAGATTTACACAAGCAGGTGGCTGGATCGAAAAATACTAAGAAAATATTTAATTTCAACAAAAGATCTTTTGCCTCCTGTCCTATTATTTACATCTTAAGAAGCTATAGTAGGCTACATAGTATATTTCGAAAATAATTTCCCTTATACCCTCAAAAGATACGTTTTTGAAATAAGAACAGTTTGTATTTACATCTATATTCTATTGCATGAGTTTTTTTGAAATTTAAATTTGTTTAATACTTTGCTTGTAAAATTAGTTTTAGTAAAACCCTTTTTTATTTTTATACCGTATGTAACTAAACAAACTGCAAGGCCTATGAAGTAGATTTTTGCTTCAATTGAAAGATAATATAAAAATCTACCGGCTGAGTTTTTATTATTATATAATAATATTTTAATTACTACTCTTGTTATTTAAAAATAAACTCAAAATTTTACCTTTTCTTCACGAAAAAATGTTGTATATCACATATTAGGTGATATACAATATTTTTTCGTGTTTCATACATTAGAAGGTAATTTAGTGTGCATTTTTGTGTACATCCGTATACACATGGTATACAAGGGCCTTAATGAAAATCACCCTTATAATATTTTTTTATTTTTATTTATTTAACTATACAGTAACAATGCAAGTTAAAAAAAAAAGAAAGAAAAGAAACTATAAAGTCAACAAAACATAATACATAGTAACTTCCTCCTCTCTCTTTTTTATTCATCATAACCTCACCTAAACGAAATTGTACACAGTACATATATTGTACACAGTAAAATAAATAACCCTTATAATTTATTTATTTTACTTAATGTTCAATATTATGTGTACAATGGCGGGTTTGTTGCAAGAGGCAATTTCTTCCAATCAACTAAAGCAACGTGAGTGTAGTGATAGGTACATTAACTTTATAACAAAAAAAAACAGGAAGATTAACACGTTACATTATAGAATGTAAAATCACAGCAACAAATAAAAGAGGGAGATAGAGGTTGTGGGATGTGAGAGAGGGTAGGGAAAGAGAGAGAGAGTTATTAAACATGTATAACAGTTTAATAAATTATTTAAATTAAACACAAAACACTATACTTTTTATATTTCCACTTAAAACATGTACCTATACAAAACACTATAAAAGTTTATTGTTTTGTTTTCAATTAAAATAATTTATTAAATAAAGAAGAGTTATGGCAGGTAACAGAATAAACGGAGCTCTCAGACCAGTAATGTCCGATCCAAGCATCTCAAAGGAAGCCAAAATTGCCGTACATAATGCAATTGTAGTGCCCACTTTGATTTATGCCAGTGAAACATGGACGTGGCAAAAGACGCATGAAAGTAGAATAAATGCTGTGGAAATGAGATTACTTAGAAGAGTATGTAATAGAACGATATATGATAGAATAAAAAATGAGGACATAAGGAGGGAATGCAAGATGAAGAAGAATATTATAAATAAAATGAAAGTGAATTCCTTGAGGTGGTTTGGACATATTGAAAAAAATGAATGATGAACGACTGAACAAAAAAATAAACATGGGTGTAAGAGATGGAGTGAATAGTAGGGGCCGCCCCAGAAAGGGATGGCATGACCATGTGAATGATATTTTGAAAGAAGGAAATATAAGAAGCTTGAATAATCGACGAGCATCTATGAGGCGATGCATGGATGTAAAGGAAGCTAGGAATGTATGCAAAAATAGAGGAGTACGGCGCTCGGTTCTCTCTGCTTACCCCGTAAGGGATATGGCGTGATGGTATGTATGTATGTATGTATTAAATATGATTTTCCACACAGTTGAAGTCTCCATGTTTGATTATTCATGTATAACAGCTTTAGTCTTTTTTAAAAAGTTGAATCGTTTGGGACGCCGTTATATCATCACTTCAGATGATCCATAGTCTTACTGATTGTATTTCAAAAGAGGAACTGAAAAAAATCAATAGAATGAATGGGAATAGCTAGTGTGGTACGATCAGCAGGTCGAAGAGGCACACCGTAATTTGACAAGAAAATGACATTTTTCTTAAGATATTGTGGTGTATTAGTATTATTAATTGTATTATTCAATAATGAATAGTATAAATAAATAAAGAAAGCAAATACTGTTTTTATTTTTTTTAATATTTTGTTGTCATTTTTTTCAATGATTTTTATAATAATATTTTTACCGTACGTACAATCATAAGCTGTCTTCTTCTTTACCCTTAGCGCTTTTTGTCCCGTTTCTATCGGGGTACGCTTTGACCATGATCCTGGAATTGGCGAGTCTGGTTATTACATTGAAGCGACTGCCATCTGACCTTCGTAACCCTTAGAAAGGGGAACCAGACAAATTGGATCATGGTTACACATAGCTAGTGATATAAATCCGCACATAGATTTTTTAAAAATCCAGAGGTGCGTGCCCCGTCCGGATTCGAACCGTCAACCTCACGCATGTGAGGCGACAACCTTACCGCTGGACTATCACCGCTTTTTGTACAATCATAAGCTGTGTTATTGAAAAAAATATATAAAAAAAAAAATAATGTTCAATGAATGTTGACGATTCACCATTCAACGATAGTGAATATTGACAATCACTGTCGTTTGACTTTCATTGCACTGTAATTATATATTTTATTTATAATAATACTTAGTGATTGTTTTCTATTGAATTTTGGTGTGAACGTGCAACGGTGTGTAATGTCACGGGTCGAATGCTACGTGACAGTGGCATTGACAATTGTTTGGGTATATTTCCCTAACCATTGTATTGCATATTATGCAGTATAATTATAGTGTTATTACATTATCACTATATCTATACGTTATTTGCCACTTACATATTTGCAGCTATATAGCTTAGAACTGTGTTTAAAATCGAGGATGGTACTTACATATTATTTGCAGATATAATGCTCTAATAATCCAACTGTCGATTCGTTCAAGAGAATTAATTTCTCTTGTTGAATCCACAGTGTTAATATTAGTCCCGTGTGAGATAATTGTATGCAGTAGTAGAATTTTTGCACGGTTATTCCAACTATGAAGTCAAAAAACACCAACTTAGAGGCTTCGCAGCATATATGTTCTATAGAATTCGGAGTAGAGCATTTAGTGTATGTGTGTGTGTGTCCGTCCGTCACTTATAACTTTTGATCCGCTTGACTCACAGAGCCTAAAATTTCAAAAAAGTAAAGACAATTTTAAGCCTACAAAACTTTTATACTCGGTATTTCGAATTTTTGTTTCAGTCAGGGGTTATCAACTTTTGAATTTTTGCTCTATTTTTCCATAGATCTCAAAAACCACATAGATAGAACGCTAGAATTTGGTATGAATATAGACAAATACAAAATCTTAAATTATTTATTTTAATAAGGTCCAGAATTTCTCAAACATTTTTTATTAAGATAAACATTTTATTTATGATAATTTTATGTGTTTTGCTGCCTGTATTTCTATTTTTTTAAATATCGAAAAATTCCGAAACACCCCAACTAAAATTTTAATTTTCTACAAAAAATATGTGCATTATAGTAAAACATATCAAACTTTTTTAAATATAGTGACGACATCGTTTCGTACAATTTTTATGGCAGTGTACACTACACAATATCTACGGGGACTCTCAATAGTTTGATACTTAATCTCCAAACATACATACATATCATCGTGCTGTTTTCATATTCTAGGTAGTAAAAAATGACTGACCTCCATGTATATAGAAAACAAAATATCTTAAAATATTCAATAATTTGGATTTATGGGTTTATACTTTTGTACGCATTCTTCAACTATACATACTATCAGTTTTTATCTACTTGTGCAGTGTCTACAAGATTTGAGTTTTCTCGATTCTTCTTTTGTTCCAATAGAGGCCATTATCTTTCCCCATAAACGGGTGGTAGTGGAAGAACAAGCATCCAAACATATGATATTCAGAATACATATTTAACCTATAAAATTTGCGATGAAGTAAATATATTTAATCGAATATTTTTTATTATTGCATATGCGCAAACATTGGATTTTTTTCCCTGTCGGGAGTCAAAGATATTTTTTAACAGATTTTTAATTATCTCAATAGAGACGAAGTTGGAATATTTATTGTAGGAGAACCGGGAAATCAAGGCACCTACAGGGCTTACGACCTGTCATCGGCTGGTTTACGTGATCACTTTATGCGCTTGCGCAACGTTCACCAATTATGCCTTTTTAATGAGATCCCTATCAATTCAATTTTGAAAGTTCTATATATTGTAATACTGAAATTCTTTTCGCTTGAAAATAAGGAATTTTTACTACAGCCATCTATGGGTGAAATTATGAACAACAATCTTATTATTTTTTATTTATTTTGTTGTAACGCCATCTATTGAGAGAATTGGTTTTTTGTAAATAATGAAAGCTACAATTCTTATATCTGAGGTGACAATGCATTAAATGTTATTGAATTATAATAGGTGTTTGAATAGAACTCAGATGCGCAGTTCATGGTGTTTATTAGATCTATGGTATTATGTACTTTCCTATATACATCCACCATTTCTTGCTTAGGTACCTGTTCCTATGTTGAATAATAACATTGAATTATTATGTAATACGCGTAATGAGTGTGGTGGTTCTGGACGAAAATATTACGCTTCCGAATTTAACCTACATATATCCATCCACCTTACCGTGCGACAATTAATTATTTCACACCGAATTCAGCACGACATTCGCCTTTATCACGCTTATTATTATTACATTCAACCATTAAATCAATTAGTAGTTTAGCATTTTGTGATGTTGCTACCTGGATATAAAACTATACATATACAATATTTACATATATATATGGGTGTTTCTCTGTAAACTGGGCAACTCGTTGTCTCAGGCCTATATTATACAAAAAAAAATAGATTATTATATATTTCATAGTTAATTATAAAAGATAATTACCTTATCTACATGTGCTCAGCATACTGCATCCATTTAATTTAACTTTAATACATGAAAAATGTATTTATAATGCTCAAAAAACAGTCCCCTGGTGTGTCACCACTCCAATTTAGTTCCTTTAGATTCAATTTATTTTAAAAATAAATTTAAGAATCAATTGATTTATTATATTATTTGAACAATATTACATGATTTTCAATTAGACCTGGTTATTTTTTTCTTAATATATGTTTATAAAGCTAAAAAAGGAAATTAAAGTTTGTCTCAGCATTTTGTGGACAGTCCCCCTGTCTATATTTCAAATTGCACACCTCGTAGTCTACAACTTAAATTATTGCGTTAATACATGTAACCATGCGCAAACAACCTGAAGTTTGCATGCTTTCCACCAAAAGCGCGTATACGCCAATTTATTTAGAGCTGCACGAGCTTCGCTCCGAGAAATCCGTGTGAAAACCGGCCAGTCAACAGTCCTCTGGTAAGAATTATTTTTATCTCTTTTATATCTATTATATTTATACAATTTAAAAAATATTTCTTGTAATGTATAAATATTCCCTATTTATAGCAAAATAACGAAACTTATTTCTATTTTGTGCTATCATCCAATGAAGTCAAATTAAACAGTCCCCTGGCAACAGTCCCCTGCACTATAAAAAGGCAGGGGACTGTTTCTGCCTCCAGGGGATGGTCTTTTAATATGTTTATCATTGTTTTATTTATTTTATTAATATATAGAACCAACTTTTTACATTATTTTAAACAATATTTTAGTTTATATATTAATTTATATACCTTTTTAGTTCTTTTTAGATATACATATCTTTTGAGAATGTGCCAAAAAGAAAAAAACTTTTTAAGGAAGAGATATTACAATGGAAAAGAGAAGTCGATTGAAAGAGATATGAGCGTAACAAAAACGACCCACAGAAAAAGGAAGAAGAGAGAAAGAACATTTAAAATATCTCCAGAAAAAAGAAAATGGAAGTAAGAAGCTAGTTAAGGATATGACTCCACCAGAAGCAAAGAAGTAGTGGAGAGAGCATTGCAACAATTATCGCAATAAGAAAAAAGTGTCAAGAAATGCAACAAGCTCGATTCTGAGAGAAAATATGCCAGATTTGGAAGAAATTATCAGCTTTATACAATGGAAGGATTCTAAATTATAATAGTCATCAGAAATAATAAAATATTATAAAAAATACTGTTAATTTTTTGTAACTTTATTGTTCAATTATTTCATTCTTAAATTATAGAGTTTAAGAAAATATAAAAAGACTTATTTTGCTACTAAAACAACATTTTTCATTTAAATTATCAGTCCCCTGTCAAAATCAACAGTCCCCTGTATCGATTTTTCAGAAAATGCTCAATATTTCCTAACGTATTGGAAATATTTTTGGTTCATCTGTTATTTATTATTAACCTAGTAGATATCTATTCTTTTAATAAGATTTGTACAATATATAAGCAAAAAAGTGGCCTAGACAACTTTCTTAGAACAACTTGCCCAGTTTACAGAGAAACACCCATATAAGAGCTCAGAGCATTGACATCTTCGGTAGACTTATTATGCTGCCTTGTTTTGTAGAGCCAACAAATAATATCGTGAATATCTTGAATCTGAACGGCGGTTTTTAAATTCTAATTATTATTATTTGAATTAACTCCAGACTTTACCTTAATTTTTTTTTTATTACAACATACCAACCAATATGACATGTGACGACACAGAATGACTGTCATATATTGCGATAGAAAAAATTCCCAAGTTTCTTTTTTATCAATAAGAATTTGCCAAGAATATTCCTTATTCCGCGAGTATAATTAAATATTTGTTGAATTTAGTTTGACAAACACACCATACATAGTTATCAGTGTGTATCAGCTCTAAAGATAACGATGTTTGACTTTCACTTGTGGTGTCATTATTATATTAGTTATATTTGCATTAACATACCGATTTTATTACGGAACAACAGAGAAATTGTAATATTATAGTTTTTGTTATCAGACTCGTGTCAAATGTGTTGTATTAACCGAATATATCAAGTGACGTAAGAATGGCAGGGTTTGTAAGTAATTCTTTGTTTGTTTATACCATTTAGTTTTCTACGAAAAATAAATCATTTTTGTACGAATTGGTGTAAAAAGGCTGGTATGTTACGTTAAAGCAATTTATCTTTCAAGGCCTGTAAGAAATTCTTTACAATATGTTCAGCGCGACAAATAGATACAAAAAATACGACTTAAATATACCTTTTGATCACAGCAACAATGAGAGACAGAAGAGCTTTGGATATAGCAGTAGACACGAAGGCAGTAAATCCAGTTGAAATGAGATCCCTGAGGAAAATTTGTAACAAGATGTCGAAGAGGACACGAGGAGAGAATGTAATGGCAGAAGACGCACGAAAGTAGAATTAATGCTTTTGATATGATACCTCAGAGACAAATGCCATTGTGTCACAAAATTTCGCCTAGTCTTGATAAGCAACCGGTAACTAAATCGAAGAAATATTCCTAAATACAACAATTATTGTAACTATTCATATACAACTAAAATGTTGCACCAGTCCCTAATAATGACTACATGCCAATGTATACCTACATATTATAATATGTTGATTGTTGATGTGTTCGGCGTTGAGTGAAAATGTAATTTTTTGCCAGATTAACAAACAGGTTGAACAAGATGCAAGTTGACGTCTGGGAGCGAGAACACCAGTTTTAAAGATAAGCGGAACACACTGTTATGACGCCATCGCAATGATACACCCTGTTCGTTGAATAAGGTTACCCAAATTAATCTTAACACCTTCAACACAAACATTCTATATTACCTATTCATGGATATAATGTCAAACAATTATTGGAGAACGTTACCCAAACTATAACACAAACAGTTTATACTACCTATTAATGGATATAATGTATAACAATTATTGAAGAACGTTGCTCAAAATATTTCACAAACAGACTATACTACCTATTCATGGATATAATGTCAAACAATTATTGGAGAACGTTACCCAAACTATAACACAACAGTCTATAGGTACTACCTATTCATGGATATAATGTAAAACAATTATTGAAGAACGTTACCCAAATTATAACAATTATTGAAGAATATGTGAAGACCGTTACCCAAATTATAACACAGACTCGACTATATATAATATAAAACAATACACGGATATTCATTGATATAATGTCAAATTATTATATTATGTGACACGGGGTTTCGTACTAACATATTCATTCTTACCATCACAACATATACCAAAATGTTGGGGAACCAGCGACATATTTGCGGCTGTGTAATACTTTATAAAAGAAAATATAAGGTAATGTCCACTTGCATATAATATACTAAAATCTTCTTTTTGTAGGTTTTGGAAACCTGTTTTTTTTTTCAGGAAGCGTAACTCTCCCGCATGTCCCTCTGTGACGCCAGACTCCAGCTATCTCTTCATCTCTTATGTGGTCAAACATCATCAATGGCGCTACAGCCCTGTGCGGGTCCTGGCCTCCTCAAGGTCAACTACATAATTTAACAAAAATACTTATAGTTTTCGCAATTCTGTGAATTATTCAAAAGAAAGTTCGAATAAGATTTCAGCCTGAACTGATTTTTTTTTAAATATAAATATATTTAATATGTCCAAATCAATATAATTTACATATAATATTAGATTTAACAAAATGTCTTGAGATATAATTTATCACTTTATCCAATACTTACGATTTATCTGTTTTTGTTTGAGCTGCTTATTACTTATATCGCAGACAATACAGAATTAGGTGTCCAAGTTGAAAAAAAATACGGACATATTTCGTTGGAACTGCCAACACCGTAAAACAGGAGAAGGCAATATTGTGTAATGCCTTTAACGAGTACTCAGTTCGTAAATGAGAAAAGTTTGAGATGAAATAACTGTCGCCGCATATTGACAACTATCTGGAGCATATACAACTGTATGGATAATAATACACATATCCGCACCCCGTCATGTGATACTTTGACCATAAAACCGGACTTGGGTCGTTCAGGCATAAAACTTGGCTACTGAGCGAGTTGCACCATCGTATCCTGCGTTATTATATTACATACTGCTCAATCAACATAGGTACATAATATTTAATTAATATATCAAGGTTCCTAGGTACTACTTTTTTACTCCTCACTAACCCAAGGGAATATAGTTGGGAGTTATGATTTCGCATTTTTTTTATGCTGAGATTGTATTATTAAAGTTTCATCACAATGTATATGTGTGTGTGTGCTATGTGCTGTGTGCTATGTACGGCGTGTTCATTTTAGTTTATCTATTATAGACTAAAGTACCTACTCATTCGATTATTTTCAAATTTTGCAAATATGTATATATCTAATACTCGCTTAGACCCCATAAAATTTTGGAGGATATCTGAATAGTGCTTTTCATTTTTTTTAGTCGTCAAATATTTCAAAGTCACCCCAAACTCGGGATATTTAAAATTTGATATTTTTATTTTCAAATTGGTATAAAGACACATCAGTTTCATAAAATGGCATTGAAGAATTATCAAGTTTTCATAATGAGATATTTAAATAAAAAATAATTTAACAAACTCATTTCGTGAAAATGCAGAATATTTTCCATACAAAATTTGAATACTTTATAGAATGACTTATTAGTGAGGAGTTTAACGTTGACCACAACCCACTCGTTTTTTTTATCAACTCAACAAAACCCAAAAACCATGGGTGGTTCATGAACAACACCAGGAAACATTATTTAAGCTTACCTCAATAACATAATATTCTTTCGCTTGACGATCTCTATGTACAAATATTTTTGGGACCTTTTTTTCTGCGGAAATACAAATTGTGAGTTAATTTCTGCCGGTTACCTGAACAATAACGTCAACGTGTCGAAATGACGCACAATCGATTTGCCATTTTTGGTCACAAGGTATATCGCACAGGAGCTATTAGCCCGATGGTTTCTCGAATACATACATACATGCATATACATACGTAAATTATTCTTAGTGATGAGCAAAATTTTTGCAGTCTTGGTCTAGCAATACCCTGACCAGGCTTTGTAAGACCGAGAGTTTTGAAAGATTCTTGCGATGTCACGAAATTTTATAAATGTATTTATTTTTATTTAAAAAGTAACCAATTAATTGCGTAGTATTGACGTTATTTATATTGTATTTAAGGGACAAATACAGTCTTATAAAAAATAAAAAATAAACAGAAAAATACACTATGAAATAAAAAAAAAGACAGACCAATTACTTTTGTAGTCTACAATTGATGTACATTAAATAATCATAGAAGTATGTACCTACCTACGATACAACAAAAAAAATTAAATATAGGTACTTAAAATTATTACATATAGATATATTTCACACATTTTCCCGTGACGGGAAAGAAAGGGAAGGAAAAAGGAAGGGGGAAGGACTTAATTTGTAACTGCTGTGAAAAATAACAGAATCTGCTACATAAAAACAAAAATCAAAATATGTATATAAATTATTTTTTTTAACAATACACAGGTTTACGCCGCTATGCATCTATATAAAGAATTCTTGTAGCAATCATGACTAGCAGTGAATACATCAGAATGTGGGATACTGTCCGAGAGATTGACATTATAGAAATAACATGCCCTTTTGATAAACTCGTTTTGATTTGAATTGCTGTTTATTATAGGAACGTAGAAACAATAAATAAAAAAACAATAACATACTATAAATTGTTTATTTGTTTATTTATTTATTTGACTTCGTGTACAATGATGTGTACAATGGCGGCTTTATTGCTATAAGCAATTTCTTCCGACCAACCAAAGCAATGTGAGGTTATACATAGTGAAGTGGTAGGTATATTAAATTTATATTAAAAAACAAATAGAAAGCAAACACGTATCACTATTAAATGAAAATACGCAGAAATAAAAAGGGTATTAACAGAAAAATATATATTATATTTTTTAAAAGTTGTAAGACCAAGAGTGAGAATGCAATACCAAGACCACACAAGTTTTGCATTTGCTCATCACTAATTATTCTCTCTTTAGCAACTTCTGCCGCTAAACGATTCCTTCCCACGCACACACGTGTAATTGGATGGACCTGTCATAGATTTACGATGCCCCAAAATCTTGATACCACTTGGAACTTGCCTACGCTGTCAATTATTTCGTTGGACTTACTCAAGTATTTAAAAAAAAACACCAACTTTCTTGCTTTTTATGTCTCCCGACATATTTTTGATATAGTTATGTGTTAAAAGGAACCATAGGGAAGTTCAATTTAAAAATAGTTTTTATAGGCATTAAAACCCAAGTAATATTTCTTATCAAGACGTGGTTGAATACGTGACAAATATTAATAAATACTATGGAAATAAGACCATCAATCGGTATTTAAACGATGTATAGTTGTAGCCAATATAAGACTATCGAGATTGAGATGGGCTGGACATGTTCAGGGAATGCCAAATTTGCGAATTCCTAAGAGAATTATGACTGGTTATCCAGGAGGAGAAAGGAAAATAGGAAGACCCAGGTTGCGTTGGGAGGACGAGGTGAGGAGGGATGCAGCGCAGCTCTTAAGTGTTACAAACTGGAGGACGGCAGCTGAAGACAGACGGGGTTGGAGGCAAAAGTTGAAGGAGGCCAAGGCTCGACTTGGGCTGTAGGGCCATCGAAGAAGAATAGTTGTAGCCAAACATCTTGAACTTATAGCCGAGAAGGGGGGCGATTTGCACGTAAACCAACGAAAAAGAGACAAATTTGCACTTTGTGCAACCGGAAGCTCGTTCAAGATGTTTGGCGAAAATTATACCTACTATAGAATGAGGAATGGATATGAAGATAATATTATTTCCTTCGACACAAGTAGCTATTTTTCTCTATGAAGGCATTCTTTAGTTATTTATTTGTATTCCCTGACTCTGCTCGCTATGTAAAATATTATTTACCCACTTTACAGAAGAGCGTACAATTAAAGACATGATGTTTCTATATAACATATTGAATAATCGCGTTGATACACCTACTTAATACTATGTAGTAGTTACGTGAATACACGTGAATACATGTAGTAGTTACGTGAATACACGTAACTACTACATAGTAATAGAACAATGAATAGTTTTAAAATATCTAAGGATATTATACAACTCCATAGGATAATTATATCCATGATATGGGTAAACATGGATGGTTTTGATTCCGCCTGTTGACCGGACTTGCCCCCCAGTATGAAGATGTATACAAGTACTCACTGTCGCTGTCGGCCGATCTGACATAAAAACTAGCAAGCAGTCCAACCCTACCAAACTATCAACTGATTATTTTAAAAGTTTTAAGTGTGCGAGTGACCTAAAGCCAAGTGTGTGACTTAAAATATGTATTGAGTTTGATATTTTGCCCGCCGTGTCATAGTGGTAAATCGTTCGACTTCTTTGGTGCCGGCTCTCTGGGCTCCATTACCAGCAGAAGAAGATGCTTCTCTGGGATGGAATCGTAGTTGAGTTACAAAAAAATTCTAGATAATGTTAACAGTCTAATCAAATATTTTGAAATTATCATTTAGTCTCTATACATAATTTGCATGCTTATTTTTTCTCACCACTGAAATATTTTTTTCTGTGCAGCATTCTAGAAGAGGCTCGAAAAAAATCGTTTTATAATACATACATATATTCTCGATCGTTTGATTCGGGGATGTTGCGGACATTCGCATCCGCAATCGTTATTTAATAATTTGCATTCGTATATATGATTGCGGATGTTCATGCGGATGCAGCCGTCGGAAGCCGATTGACCAATAAGAATCAAGACTTTGGTGACAAGATGCGTAGCAAGTGGCGTTTGTTATTATTTATCATTTGTTTTTCGTGACTCAATCGTAACATATTATTTTTTTTAATATATTAACAAATCTTATGATTTCCGCATTTGAAATTTCCGCATCTACATCCTTATCCGCGGATGTCGAAAAATCTACTTCTTAATATCCCTGGTTTGATCACATTCCATGGCTTTGCACTATTATTAATTCAAGGCACGTTGCCTGTAACCACAAAGAGATTATTATCATCAAAGCAATAACACTATTGATGTAATGGTAGTGTCTTGTACAAATCTACATATTAATTGATTGCAGATAAATGAATATGTATGCTTCTTAAGTTGTTCCATTATTTATTATGTAAAATGTATTTGGCCGCATAGGAAGAATTATGAACGAAGAACGCCTGACGAAGAAAATATACAAAGCCGACAGGAATGGACAATAAGTCGAGGTCGTCCATCAAAAGGATGGCACGACCATGATGTGAACGACCACGAAATTCTGAAATAGGGAAATTTAAGAAACTTGAACAGAAGAACATGTATGAAATGATACTTTAAGGCCCTTGTATACCCTGGGTATACGGATGTATTTGATTACCTTCTAATGTATGAAACACGTAAAATATTGTATATCACCTGATACAACATTTTATCGTGCAAAAAAGGTATAATTTAGATTTTTTTTTTAAATAGCAAGAATAGTTATTAAATTTTATACTAATAAAAAACTCAGCCGGTAGATTTTCTCTTTCGATTGAAGCAAAAATCTACTTCATAGGCCTTATAGTTTTTTAGTTACTTACAGTAAAAAAATAAAAAAGGGTTTTACTTAAATTATTTTTACAAGAAAAGTATTAAACAAATTCTAAAAACCCATGCAATATAATAAAGATGTACATACAAACTGTTCTTTATTTCAAAGACGTATCTTTTGGGGGTATTAGGGAAATTATTTTCAAAATATACTATATATTCTACTATAGCCTCTTAAGTCTTTACAGTTTTTTTAATTGTTTTCAAGATTGTACTTATGCAAATCGGAAATTTTTAATTGTATATGCAATTAAAAAAGATATTCGATTTACATATTCATTGGTACAAGTAGGTAAACAAGCCAAAAATGAAATTATGTTTCTGGCGCAGTTCAGAGGTGACATCTGTGCGAGAACACCGTCACCTCATTTATAAGGACTGTTGCTTTCATTGTTTACAAATAAACCAATCAATAGATGGCGTTACAAAAGGGTTTATTCGTTACTTCATAGATGGCAATAGTAATAGAAGTTCCTCATTATTTAAAATATATAGAACTATCAAAATTTGCATTGATAAAGAAACTCAATAAGAAGGCATAATTGGTGAACGTTGCGCAAGCGCATAAAGTGCTAAGGTCGTAACCCCTGTAGGTGCCTTGAGTTCCTGGTTCTTCAATATTATTCCTTCTTCGTCTCTATTGAGATGTTGAAAAGTTTGTCAAAAAATAGTACTTATGCATTTTTTAAATGTGACTGAAATATTAAAAGGTTGTTTTAGAATTTGCGTGCGCATACAAATTATAATCTATATACTTTTATAACTAAATATAATATATTAAACTATGTAATATACTTATTGTAAATAGGCATCCGTTGATTATTGTTTTTTTTTTCTAATTTGTAATGCACTTTTTTTAGTATTTATATTTAATGTTATTTCTAATTTTGTTATTGTATGCTATTTATATTTGGAATGCTATTTTTGTGTATGTTTTGTTAGTTGGTATTGCAGTTAAGAATATTATTTGTCAATTATGTATATGTATGAATAAATAATTAAACTCTGTATTAAAATTATGGTGTGTCTAGCTTCCGCAAGATATTTCTACCGTACTCGTCGATCCCGCGCCGGATTCCGCCCCGAGATTAATTCGTAGCCTCCGCCACCCCGTCATTAATTACCCGGTATCGATCGTCACGCACAGCAACCCGTCAGCCTCGCGCCGGGAAAATGACAGGAGTAATCCTTACCTACACAACTCTCTTATTTCTACCCCCTCCATACTAAATTCTACCTGTTATAATTTCTAATCACAATTTAGGGAGAGGGGGCGACTCGTGTTGCCCTGCCCGTAGACTCATAGCGAGAAGATAAAATATTCTCAAATATCGAATCATTAACTTTGTATGCATACAAAAACTATCTTTTAAAGAATGCGATCAAGTTCAACTCGAATCAGACCTTCAAAATTTACGAAGCTACTTTCATAAATGGAGGCTTAAACCAAATTCAAATAAAACAGAAGTTAGTTGTTTTCACCTTAATAACCGAGATGCAAACCATAAAATGTAAACTTTTGCGGTTCAGTAAACTAACCCACAATCACCAACCAGTATAATTAGGAGTCACACTTGACAGAACTCTAACAATAAAAAAAACAGCTGCTAAACTAAAGTCCAGAAATAACACTATCCACAAACTGGCGGGAACAACTTGGGGGGCCAGTGCAAAGGTCCTTAGAACGTCGTCACTTGCCCTCGTATATTCGGTTGCAGAGTATTGTGCTCCTGTGTGACTCAATAGCGTATATACAAAATTGGTAGACACTCAACTGAATGCGGCCATGAGGACCATAAGCGGTACCATACGGTCTACTCCATTAAAGTGGCTTCCTGTGCTTGCGCATATACCTCCCCCAGACACAAGAAGAAGATTCTCCCTGTTCAATCTGTGGAAGAGATCAACTAATCAGGCATTGTTGAAAACCAGCTGCACTGTGGGCCTCAATTGTCTATTTGTTTTAAAATAGTGTAAAAAATTGGAAAAAATGTAATTTCAAATTATTTATGTACAACAAATTAGGTATAATAATTTATTTTTTATAACAATTTTTTTACAAACTTTATATCTGCATAAATGCAGACGAAGTTGGAATATAATATATTATGCTGCGAAGCCTGTAAGTTAGTGATTTTGACCACAAATTTGGAAAAAAACATGCAAAATGTAGACCGTGCCATACTAAATCTTGTACGCGGGTTATGTTAAGACATAAATTCTCTCGAAAAAATCGACAGTTGTATTATGTATTAAGATATTATAATCTCCATATCTGAAATATGTGTTTTAGAATTGTCACATTATGTAGATGCTGCTTTTATTGTCCCTATTTATGGGAGCGTATATTGATTGGATTAAAACATTCGGCACAAAGTATTCTAAACGACCATTTATACAAAATTATATTACTTGAATATACAATATTGTATTCGAAGCAAAATGATATGGGATTTACAGTGTGCTGCGATAGATTTCAAAAGCTCATCGATGTCCCAAATCCTAGTAAATGTCACCGTTATTTTCAAAATTTTATCAACCTAACATTTTTTCACGCAAATTATGTTTATTTTTTCGTGTAAGGCTCATTTGAATCGATTAATTAAGAAATAGAATGAATGTATTTTTGATTAATTAAAATATTGATAAACCTTGCAAATTTAAGGCAAAATCAACCCAATAAACGGAATAAGTCGAAATATCCAGAACAAACCATAAACTTATGGTATAATAAAACGAGTGGGTTGTGGACAACACTAAACTCTTCAGTATATTATAGTAAGTGTAGTACATTTTTTCTTCTTGAAAGGCTGATAATCCCTTTTTATGAAATACATTTCTTACATATGCTATTTTACTTCTGTTATATACATTTTTCATATAAGTAAATATGCAATATCATAGTATTTTTACTCCTCACTAACCCAAGGGGATACAGTGGGGAATTATACTTTCGCAATTCTTAAGGCTATTTTTTATTGCATATTATCAACTAGTATCGTGATGAGATTGTATTCTGAAAGTTTCATCACACTGTATCTGTGTATGTGTGCTATGTGCTGCGTGCTATGTACGGCGTGTTTATTTTACTTTATCAATTACAGACTAAAGTACTCATTCGATTGTTTTCAAATTTTTCCAATATGTATATCTAATACTTGCTTAGACCCCGTTAGATTTTGAAGGATATGTGAATTGTGCTTCTCAACGTCAAATATTTGAAAGTGATTTTCAAATTGCTAAAAAGACACATCACTTTCTTAAAATGGCATTGAATAATTATTAAGATTTCATAATAAAATATTTAAATAAAAAAATAATTTTAAACAAACTCATTTCATAAAAATGCTGTAATGCTGCCCCCCTACATAACATGTCATTTATTTTATTTTATGTAGCTTCTCGGGCAACTAACAGGTAGGTACTATGTCAAATAATTATTTAACACGCACCCATTAACAAGTTGCCACATTCTGGAGACTTACGATATTAATCGTCTCACAGATCCAGACTGAAAACACAATTAAAAACTGTGTCTCATTACATTCCCTAAATTAAGCATAAATGCTTGTGCTATAGGTGAATGAAATCCGTCTCGGCAGGATTCGAACTCGCGGCGACTGGATTACAAATCCAGCGCGCTAACCGCTCTGTCATCACTCATCTAAATTAATTAATTGTACTTCTTGTATCTTTCAATGTCTTTTTCTGGAACTGGAAATAGGTCATTGACTTTAAACAGTGGCTTTAGAAACAAATATGTATATAATAAATTATTTGCCCTCTGAAATTTCTTTCGGGTCAAACTAACCCCTATATATTCAACCGAATACGTGCTTTGGATGGATTATAAGACTTGCTGACAGTTCGAGGAGTCAATGTAGTTTCATTCTTTCTTGGAGCATTCTTTATATGTACGTGTTCGGATTGCTTATTATGATTTAAACCTAGTTTTTTAAAGTAATTCGGCGTAATAACCTCTATAATTATCGACCCATATATTTTATTTTATTCTGAACTTTCTGGAACAGCCACCGTTCGCACAGAAGCCAGAGTAGTCTCTGGTATTGAGTAGGCGGCACTTATGGGGTTTTTGTGAAGGAAAAAATAGTAGGTGTTACTTTTCAGTTTCTCTTGTGGATAAAATATAATGTTTTTCAATGATTCATTTTACAGTTTATGAAATTAAAAACAGTCGTTCAACTGTATTCAATTTCGGCCATGTATCAACGGTATTTAAAATCAATAATGTTGTACAGTTTCAGACATAGTATAATTTAAACAAATTGCTTATTTAGTTCAGAGACCAATGCGGTGTGTTATTTTTTTATCGTACTTACAGCTATTTCATTAATCTATGTGTTTAATTATTATATTTCATTATTTTTAATGACTGAAATTAATTGACATCGTCAGCTTCTTCGTATATTGTTAAAGTTGCACAGTTTGAAAGTGTTTCAATGTTTTCAGTCGTAAATTAATTTTCATATATTTGTATATATTTATTGAAGTATATTATTGAGACTATAATTATAACTACATTGCATTACCCTATCGAGCGTTTCTGGGAATTGAAATGAGACCAATAATTTGAATTAATGTATTTCACATTTCTTGACACGTTTTTCCACGAGTTTTGCAGGACAAAGCTCAACTTATTTAAACAATTTGTTAGCCTTTTTTCGATGTTTGTTTTTTTGTGTTTCTTCTTTTTGCTCTCCACTCTTATTCATTAGCAGTCACCTTTTGTCACAAAGGGAATATGTCGGAAAAGAAATAGGTAAAAGTACTTATACTCAATATCTTTGCCAACAAAACGGGATCATTCTTAAAGTTTACTAATAAATTTTTTATACCCTTTTAATGTTTAATTAACTTGGTATGTGTCTGTCCGTACTATAATTTTGAAATCGATTTATGTCTTACTTCCCGACCAGTTAAACCTCGAAAACTTTCAGAATTTGTGAACTCCCGATGACAATGTATGTCGAAATTTTTTTCAGCTTAAGTTAAGTTTCAGTGCCGGCGTTTATTATTCAAAAATACATAAATCACAATCAAATTTTCCGTTCCCCGTCTCACTAGGAAAACCTGTTCTGAGACGGGTCACATACAATATTCCTTTGATACATATGATTAATCAAATTTTTCGTTCCCCGTCTCACTAGGAAAACCTGTTCTGAGACGGGTCACATACAATATTCCTTTGGATACATATGATTTTTCATATGAAAATTTTGTATTTCGTACTAAGTAAAGTATAATGCTTAACTTGTTACATAAAACCAGGAGTATTTTCGTATTTATTTTGACCGTAACATTTCACCGTGATGATAACTGAAAATGGTGTCCTCATTTTTTTTAATAATTTATATAATGTCCTTGTATGTAACAATTATTTATTATCATATATTCACTGAACCAAGCAAACGCTTGTCTGTCAGTGAACGAAATCGTTTGTGACAGTATTCGTTAAATCTTCAAAGGTTTTACGAAGTATTTTTTTTCTACTTCGTTTTCTTTGACCCCCCAGTTATCCCAGTCTTTTTCGGCTGTCATTTATGTTTTAAGACACTAAAGTAATTTACTGTGTAAACATTGGCGACTTGTAATTTGTTTTCTTACGGTTTATGAGAGAGCAGCAGTTCCTTGGAATATGATCAGACGGAAGAGGAGCCCTTCAAAGTTTTGATTGTTTCAATTGCTGCGAGAGAGGTTTGGCCTCGATCTTACGAAACAATAATATTGTATTGTCGTGTCGAGTGTTATACCGTGAAGATGATAACAATAAATTGAGATCGCGCCACTTCTCTGTGTGAAAGGTTCAAATGGGAGGAATCGATGATGAGGAGGGGTTTATATTAACCCTTTCTACGTCAGGGGGGCAAGTCCGGTCAAATGGTGAAATCAAAACCCTCATGATTACCAATATCATGGATATAATTATATTATGGAGTTCTATAACATCTTAAGATATTATAGAACTTGTTAGCGCCGAATTTCCGATTGCAACTCGGGCTAAAAGATTAGTGGACTATATACTAAAAATAAATAATTACACTTGTCACGGCGCGTTATTCACGGCGATAAGGTAAATAAAAGGATAATGATTCGAGAAAGGAAATCACCTATTGGTATAGAAATAGTCCTCGCCTCGATCGCTCACCCAGTCCGAACGAAAGATCAAGGCCAAGCGTGAGCAAGTACTAAATGGTGTATAGCAGGAACAGAGCAGTTACGTGGAAGGGAGGGGGGAAGGAACAAGACGGGTGATTTGTATTTGCGCCAGAAAGCAAATACCGTAACGAACATAACCTCATATGATACCCATATCATGGATATAATTATGATATGGAGTTCTATGATATCTTAAGATATTATAGAACTCCATATGATAATTATATCCATGATTTGGGTAGTCATAAGGGTTTTGATTTCACCGTTTGACGGGACTTGCCTCCCAGTGCTGTCCATCCTTTGAACGTGACCATACCAGTCCATCCTCCGCTGTCTACTCCATCTGATGATACAATCAACCACCAGAATAAGGGAAATATGTGAGGTGATAATTTATATGAATAAATTTCAAGTCTAGTTTGCAATTATAAATGGTCACTGTGTACGAAAAAACTCATTTTTTATTGAACTTTACGTTGCATAGGTTGGTTTGATGAAATTGTCTTTTGACCATAAACCCGCCTCTGTATTATGACAAGTTTTCACATCTCAATAGAGACGAAGTTAGAATATTATAGGAGAACCATTTTTTTTCGAGGCACCTACAGGGCATACGGTCTATCATCGGGTTATTTACGTGATTACTTTATGCGCTTGCGCAAAGTTCATCAATTATGCCTTCTTATTGAGTTCGCTATCAATCCAATTTTTGAAAGTTCTACCTAAATGTTAAAAATTTGTTATATAATATCATTCACTCGCGACAATACAAAAAATCCGATGTTTGCAATATGCATGTATAAAAATATGCGTATATAAATCACATTCCAAGGTTAATAAATATTGGGGTCAATTCCGGTCAAGCGGTGGAATCAAAACCCTCATGATAACCCGTAACGTGGAGATATTATAGAACTCCATAAAATAATTACATCCACGATATGGGTTATCATGAGGGGTTTGATTCCACCGTTTGACGGGACTTGCTCCCTGAACTGCCCCCATTGTCAATTTTTGACATATCCTCAGATTTTTACGTCATATAGCATTCCGTTCACATATTTCATGTTCATGTTTTACACTACTCGCGTTTGAAGATAATATTATTACTTCGGTACATAATGCTGTTAGTAAATTTTAATTGACGTCGGAAATAATCAAGTATTGATGAAGGTATCGTCTTTCCGTATATTAATTTACCCCGTATTCCGTAGGTAGGTGGTACACTACATTATCTCGAGTGGGCTGAACAATCTCCCACTGCATATCAGTTCACTCCGTTCACCTGGTGTATTAATTGCTTTACTCCCTTTGTATTACTTCTGTTTAAAAATATAACAGGACTTTATTATGAAACGTCAGTCGTACTTATTACACTTCTCGCACTGAAGAAGAAGCGGTGGTGTTCGTCCCGCCATAAATTTTGTAACGACTTGACTAGCGCGAAACAGGATCAATGAATTATATCTTATTTATTTAGAGGACATCATACAGCGAATCTTCTTTTTCTTTGTCCTGGCCATTTCTTCCCATTATGTGGGGTCTGCCCTCCTCGTCCGCATCCGCCATGTCCCCCTCTCCTGTGCGTCTCCTTCGCGTAAGTCTGCCTCTCGCAACTCTCTTGTGATGGTAGAGTGCCACGTTGTCAGCGGTCTGCCTGGTCTTCTAGCCTGCACTTGGGTGTCCATCGCTCTTCGTATCATGTTATCCTCTGGTCACCTCATGACGTGTCCGTACCATCTCAATCTACTCTCAAGCAGTTTATCGGTTATTGGGGCCACGCCAAAGCTTCCTCGGACATGGACATTCCTCACTCTGTCCATCATAGTTACGCCCCCCGCCCATCTCAGAATTCTCATTTCAGCTATGTGAATGCTCTGTTGGTGGCTCTTCTTTAGAGCCCAGCACTCGGCGGCGTAGGTCATGGCAGGTCTGATGATGATCATACAGCGTATAATAAATTATATAAAATAAAGACGATTTGAGTAAATGTTAAAGCCAATTCAGGTTGTCACTGGAGTATATTAAGATAACTTAACAATAGTTAAATATTGTGGTGATATATTGTGTAAATGATGTGTGAAATTGTATATATATAAATGTGTGCAGTATATTACTTACTTACTTTCCGTGTCCGGAATACCATCATATTATTGGTTGGTGCTCCGGTGGTGGAAGGATTGGCCGGCATTCTGCCGTTTCCAGGGACGCCCGATTGCTTTTACGAATTAGCCGAAACTCAATCTACGTGGAGGCTCCTTCCGTGTCCCCAGTATATTAAGTGTTGAGTTTGATTATGAGGATGACATTTTAAGTCTGATATATTTTTTAAATGTGTGGGCGCTTAGTAAGAATATGTCGAACTCATGGAAATGCCTATTGTATGTATGTATTACAGATTCTATAGATTGTTGCATGTTGAGCATAGTTAGTGTGCTGAGTGGTTAGGTGGAAAAGAGGAGTGTGTCTAGTTCTACGGGTAGGGATGTTGAAACATATATAATTTAAAAGAGCAGGAGAATCAATTACATATGTTGTTAAGAATATTGTAGAGAAGCATCATATCAGATACAGTAGGTACGTCTGTTGTCGAGTGAATCAATACAGTGGTAGATCCTTGCCTCACGATACGATGGGAAATCAAGAATCAATTACATATGTTGTTAAGAATATTGTAGAGAAGCATCATATCAGATACAGTAGGTACGTCTGTTGTCGAGTGAATCAATACAGTGGTAGATCCTTGCCTCACGATACGATGGGAAATCAAGAATCAATTACATATGTTGTTAAGAATATTGTAGAGAAGCATCATATCAGATACAGTAGGTACGTCTGTTGTCGAGTGAATCAATACAGTGGTAGATCCTTGCCTCACGATACGATGGGAAATCAAGAATCAATTACATATGTTGTTAAGAATATTGTAGAGAAGCATCATATCAGATACAGTAGGTACGTCTGTTGTCGAGTGAATCAATACAGTGGTAGATCCTTGCCTCACGATACGATGGGAAATCAAGAATCAATTACATATGTTGTTAAGAATATTGTAGAGAAGCATCATATCAGATACAGTAGGTACGTCTGTTGTCGAGTGAATCAATACAGTGGTAGATCCTTGCCTCACGATACGATGGGAAATCAAGAATCAATTACATATGTTGTTAAGAATATTGTAGAGAAGCATCATATCAGATACAGTAGGTACTTCTGTTGTCGAGTGAATCAATACAGTGGTAGATCCTTGCCTCACGATACGATGGGAAATCAAGAATCAATTACATATGTTGTTAAGAATATTGTAGAGAAGCATCATATCAGATACAGTAGGTACGTCTGTTGTCGAGTGAATCAATACAGTGGTAGATCCTTGCCTCACGATACGATGGGAAATCAAGAATCAATTACATATGTTGTTAAGAATATTGTAGAGAAGCATCATATCAGATACAGTAGGTACGTCTGTTGTCGAGTGAATCAATACAGTGGTAGATCCTTGCCTCACGATACGATGGGAAATCAAGAATCAATTACATATGTTGTTAAGAATATTGTAGAGAAGCATCATATCAGATACAGTAGGTACTTCTGTTGTCGAGTGAATCAATACAGTGGTAGATCCTTGCCTCACGATACGATGGGAAATCAAGAATCAATTACATATGTTGTTAAGAATATTGTAGAGAAGCATCATATCAGATACAGTAGGTACGTCTGTTGTCGAGTGAATCAATACAGTGGTAGATCCTTGCCTCACGATACGATGGGAAATCAAGAATCAATTACATATGTTGTTAAGAATATTGTAGAGAAGCATCATATCAGATACAGTAGGTACGTCTGTTGTCGAGTGAATCAATACAGTGGTAGATCCTTGCCTCACGATACGATGGGAAATCAAGAATCAATTACATATGTTGTTAAGAATATTGTAGAGAAGCATCATATCAGATACAGTAGGTACGTCTGTTGTCGAGTGAATCAATACAGTGGTAGATCCTTGCCTCACGATACGATGGGAAATCAAGAATCAATTACATATGTTGTTAAGAATATTGTAGAGAAGCATCATATCAGATACAGTAGGTACGTCTGTTGTCGAGTGAATCAATACAGTGGTAGATCCTTGCCTCACGATACGATGGGAAATCAAGAATCAATTACATATGTTGTTAAGAATATTGTAGAGAAGCATCATATCAGATACAGTAGGTACGTCTGTTGTCGAGTGAATCAATGCAGTGGTAGATCCTTGCCTCACGATACGATGGGAAATCAAGAAATGCTTTACAATTAAGGTGTTTCATAAATATATTTTGTAACCTCTCGATACGATTTATGCGTATTGCGTAATGCGATTTATGTGTAAATTATTTAAATAAAAACATAAATCAAAAAATCTAATACCTACATCACATTCAACAATATTTTTTTCTAAATTATTGTTATACATCTAACAAATTAAACGAATAAAGAGGGAATCCCGCAAATTCTTACGGATTTTTTTCTCAAATAGTATTTTTTTTTAAATGAATATGTCCTTGTTAAACAAGTACATAATATACATCTTCCTACATTCTCCAAAATAAGTATAAATACTTGTGCTATAGGTGAACGAAATCGGGCGAGGCAGGATTCGAACTCGTAACCACTGGATTACGCACTAAAATGTATCCCTGTATTTAGTTTCAAGGCGATAATAATTCAGTATTCACTGAGCAAATGAGTTAACGCCAATGCAACTAATCACATTTGAGTGCCTGTACGGCCTTATGTAAACAATCTTCTTATCAATCTTATCGATTCAGTTCAATTCAGTCCGTCTGGTGTATTAATTGGCTTATTCACGTTGTCTTACAATAACCAAGTATATTACATTAGCCATTAAAATTCAATTTCTCTTGTGATTCTTATTTTTCATTAAAATATCGGTGATACAAGATTTTCTAAACTAGAATGTGGATGATGATATATTTCAAGTAGGCAGAGTGACCGATAAAAATCTTCAATAATGGCATCGCTGCGCAGAATACAAATATTGTTTTATTCTACTTGGTTTGTAATAGATGCGCAAACCTTCCTCCACTACGCCGTAAATTACCAAGAACCTACACCAAACTTAAGCATATTTTCTTTTTGTGCCCCATTTTACAATTTCTCGCTCGTTTAGCGTTCGCTTCATAATTGTCTAGTCTACAAGTATTGGCAAAGTGTTATCTTTTTCAATACTTTGGGTAGATAGGGAGGTTTAAAGGAATATACCTACATAGGTAGTGTACTTTATCAAGCTTTCCATCGTCTCGTGATCCTTCACCTGTAAAATATACCTACTACGAAGAGTGCTCGCACCAAGAGATCTAGCGAGGCATTAGATATTAATCTGAAAGATTGCCTGAGGCTTGTAGTAGTACCGACATAATACATCTACCTACAGCTGGTTCGCGACAGTATCTCCTATTAAATGGTTTTCACTAATATTCCCCCTTTCGATAGTCGCCCTCTCTCTCTTCTTAATATCTTGCATTTCTCCTGAATTTAAGACGATATTATCGCTCATGCCAGATTATACAAGGCATAATGCCACGTTTACATTGGTTTAGTCTAGTTGGTAAGTACAGCAGTGTAAACAGATCGGACAATAGCGAGTCAACTTGGTTTGCAGGCTGCCTTGCAAGTTTAACGAAATAGAATCGCTTATAGAAGTATAGTTTGCGACAAACTTTTTGGTCCTTTTCGCCGTGGAATGGGGCGGTCGGCACACAATACTAACCAAGCAAAAAGACACAAATTTGCGTTCTGCGTACCAACGTGAGTGGCTCAGTTATATTCCGATAACTAAAACACCCATCGCGCTTCATCTCATCTTCCCGCGCGGCACTCGACTCGCTACTTGACGTATGTAAACCCAATAAAACCTCACCACTGACAGACAGTATATAGTATGCAATCAGCTAGTACACTTTACGTATATAACTACATAATATCAATATGAAATTGATCGAATTTATCATATGGGAAGTACACACCATAATACCTCGTATAAAAATATATAATGTTGTTCTTATATGAGAAAATGAAAGAGTTTGTTGCTCTGAAAATAGAGAATTACTTTTATTAAAATACAAAATACTGTAAATATTACAATCAAAATTAACAAAAACACATATTTTATAATAAATTAAATTTATCTGATAAGAGAGAAACGACATCATAATCTTTTATTTTCCTTGAGTTTTTTTATATATGAGAAACATACAACTGTAGAGTCAAAAAAAAATATTGAAACCAAAAAGTATTCAAATAAAATTAGATGGGTCGATGGCAGAGCGGTTAGCGCGCTGGGCTAGTAATCCAGTGGTCGCGTGTTCGAATCCTGCCTTGACCGATTTCGTACCAACCTATAGCACAAGTATTTATGCTTATTTTAGGGAACGTAGGAAGATGTATATGTACTTGTTTAAAAAGGACATATTCATTTTGTTTAAAAAAAAAGAATGGTTCAGTTCAAATTAAGTACCAAGTAGGTGACGTTGACTAGGTGTAAAAAAATGAATAAATATTTCGAAAGAAAAGTTAGTCACTGGTGTGATCAGCCCCCCTAGACAACATGCCATTTAGCTCAAGAAATAAAACAAAAAAATATAACGTAATGTATGGAAGTGACAGTTGTCACGTGACTGGCAACTGTCACTTCCATACATTGAGTTGTCTTTTCTTGTTTCTTTTCTTAGGCTTAATGACACATTGTCTAAGGGGGCAGTTTCATTATATTTTCGAATACTTTCTTGTGCTATTGTTGTCCAAGTTTACTTTTTTCCATTTTCATTTAATTTGCATCTGATTCTGTTCACTAATGTTTGATTCAGTTTCTCGTTTAGACCATTCGAGAATGGTGCATTTACCGATGTTAATACCACTGGTATTTGTCTCTTAACGATTACTTGAATTCTTGCGAATTTATCCCTGGATATTGGTATTAACGTTTGCTTAAAAAGTTAATTAAAACCCTTTTAGGGTAAGTAAAACGACTTGTTTTAAGCTTTTAATTATAATATTTGTATCTTTTATATACTATCTTTTATATACACATCATGGATGGGTGGATGGCAGAGCGGTTAGCGCGCTGGGTTAGTAATCCAGTGGTCGCGAGTTCGAATCCTGCCTCGACCGATCTCGTTCACCTATAGGACAAGCATTTATGCTTAGTTTAGGGAACGTAGGAAGATGTATATGTACTTGTTTAACAAGGACATATTCATTTTTAAAAAAAAAAAAAAAATTAAAAGTATTAATATATCCTTGTAACAAGTACATATACATCCTCATACATTCCCTAAACTAAGCGTAAATGCTCGTACTATAGGTGAACGATTTCGGTCGTGGCAGGATTCGATCCCAGTGCGCTAACCGCTCTGCCACCACCCATCTTTATCGAGTATCGGTCACTATAATAGCTAATCGTATACAAGAGTTCAAAATGGTCACTATATATTATAGAGTTTCATCAAGAATTTCCACCGAGAAGTTAAATAATATTAATGTGAAATAAATACTCTATATTTTTTTTACATATCATGGTAATATATACCATATTGTGTTTAACTTTCATCCTGATAAAAAAGTATAATATTTGTACTTATATAACCTTACCCATTATGTATTGTTGTAATGACTTTTCATTTATGAAAATTCGTATACCCTATGCAGGCGCAGGTAGTAAGTATATACACTTGTCACGAAATATTAAATTATTTTATAACGAATGTCAGGTACGAAGGTAGTTATCTATAATGTCCATATATATAATATTTTGGTATTATTTAATTACGTGTCGTTGGTAGGGTGGGGGTGTAGGGAAAATATCGTATAATTATATTATGTATTCTGGTCGGGCTTTCGTTGTGGCTTTTTTATTACGTTCAAACACACGAATATACAACATAATATTTGAAATCGCCTGGGGAAAAGGAATAATATGCTCGCAAAAATAATACTATTTTCATATTACACCAGGTATGTATCTAAGTACTTACTTAGGTAATTTAAAGGTTCTAAGTATTTATAACAATGTGTTTCTCTCGTTATCGTTTACCTTAAAATAAATAACTTAAAATACATATTGATCAGAAACATCGAACATTTCTCTAAAACACGTTTGTACCGTCCAGACATCTGAAATAAAAATGCTTAGATGGGTTTGAAGGGTTACTTGGCTATGTAAAATAATCTTTTATGAAAAAAACCGTGTTCAATTATCACTGCCTACCCCACGAGGAACATGGCTTTATGGTATTGTTTTATTTTATTACTAGCTTTTATGTCCCGCCGTTGGCCAAGAATGTAAATTAGTGAAGGAATAAGCAATCGTTTATATAATATTATCACACAAAATTTTTGCTAATTCGTACTATGAAAAGTAGTTAGAAATTTAATTGAGTTTAAGCGGTGTAAAATGTTCAAGTGATGGCCACAACCCATTTGCTATATATAAGTAAATACAATTTCTGCAAGCATCGACTATGGGAAATGGTTTTAAATATGACTGATTATAAAGAGAAAACGTTGCAAAGAGTTTGGTTTTGGCCACAACCCCTATTTTTATATTATATTGTCATCGAACGCAAATAATGTGTTTTAAATATTTAGTAATTTTGGATGGTGGGAAATGGTTTAAAAATTGATTAAACAAAAGTACTGAAAAGATTCTAGTGTTGGTCACATCCCATTGGTTTTTATATTTTTGTTTATTATATTTTTGCACAATAAAACTGATAGACTTAAAACTGACATAAAAGTCTACATTACTGAAGAAGAAGACTTAAACTATGTTAAGAAGAAGACTTAAATAGTTTTTAAGACTTAAATAAATTTGAATATAAACGTTGTGAAGAGTCCAGTAATGGCCACAACCCCGATTTTTTTTATATGTCATCAAAATCAAATGCGTAGTTATTGAAAATTTATTTTATGATCATATTTATTTATTTATTTATATCATCTCGACACTTATAAAATCATTTATGAATACTATCCCAACCTCACTAGGACTACGCCTGTTTCGAGGTTGGAGATTTACAATATTATATTGATACATTACATCTACATCCATGCAATTAAACAGCATGTTTCCATAAATAGTTAACAATAAGTCACTTAATAACAAAACATTCATCATCATCATCACTGGCTCTACAGCCCGTTGTGGACCTTGGCCTCCTCCAGCATTCGTCGCCATCTTCCTCTATCCTGACAGGCACTCCTCCAATCCCTTATTCCAACTGCTTCTACGTCCCGCTGCACACCATCCATCCATCGGAGTTTGGGTCTACCGACACTACGTCTACCTTGGGGCTTTAAATGAATGATCCAAAATAACAAAACATTAACAAAACATTAGTTATAACAAAAGGAAGAATAAACAGGAGTGAAATAAAACAAAAAAAATGGCAATAATAAAATTATAATAAAAACCATAAATACATATACATAAGTTCCCACAACATAAAAAAAGTTTTCTTTTAAAAGCTGCAAGTTAGTTGTTTAGAATATCGATTGCATATTTATCGATAGAATTATACAATTTGCAACTGCGTGTGATAATAGTTTTGCGCATAATTATATCCAGAATATAATTTTATTAATTTTATATATTTCTATCCAAAACCTTGCAGTTAATATAAGCATATACATAGTAATTTTATTTTATTATATAACTACTTCTCGAGTATCTAACAGGTACTATTTCAAATATTAATTTAACACGCACCTAATAACAAGTTAACACATTCTGGAGACTTGCGATATTAATTGTCTCACAGATCCAGACTGAAAATACAATTAAAAACTGTGTCTCCACCGGGAATCGAACCCGGGACCTTTGGATCAGAAGTATAAACCAAACCAACTGAACCACGACGGCCGACAATAAATATATTATGTATTTAAAAAGTAAATATAAGTTATTTCATTTCTAATGAATAACATTTTATTATTTCACTTGTGCTTACATAGCTTAAGCTATCTCTTTTGTTACGAGCCCCATCAATAGGCAAAGCCTGTGCTAAGGTGTGCTAGTTTAATGTTATTGTCCAGTATGTTGTTTATTTATTCATAAATTTGGTTTTTTTCATATTTCTTTTAGGGCAACAGGTACTATGTAAAATATTAACCAAACCGAACATTCGAACAAACTATTCGGTTTTGAGTATATTTAGGGTTTATTTTGATCATAGCCGAAGGTGGCCGATGCCGAAGGTTCTGTAGGACAAGAGTTCGTGGTTCCCTCTGCCTTCCTTGCTAAGAATATGGCGTGATGGTATCCTTAAAAGCATTTTTCACTTTCAAAGAAGTAAAGTGAACTTACTTGTTCCATCGAGGATATTAAAAATAACATTTTAGTACTCACTTACATAAAGTATGTCGAGTGCCTTATGATATCGCTGATTGAATGCGTTACCATCACAACTTTGAAAAATGTGTTTTTCTAAGAGTCAACACTTGGAATCACATCCCATCGAAATGGAATCATCCTTACCCATAACACTTAAATTTGTCTCCTTATCATATTTTCATGAAATTAATTTTGTTAAATTATTTCTGATTTTAACATTTTATCATGAAAACGTGATAATTTTTCAATGCCATTTTATTTAAGTGATGTTCTTTTTTAGTAATTTGAAAATAAAAATATCAAATTTAATGTTCCACGAGCTTGGACATATTTGACAGTTTAAAAAAATGGAAGCCAGATCAGATATCTTTTAAAATCCAATGGGTTCTAAGAGAGTATTTGATATACAAATTTGCAAAATTTGAAAAGAATCGAATGAGTGCTTACTTTAGTCTATAATCGATAATGAAGAATAAACACGCCCTATATAGTGCATAGTACATAGCACACACAGATAAATTGTGATGAAACATTCAGAATACAGTCTCAACATGTTATGATACTAGTTGATAATCTGCAATACAAAATAACCCTAAAAAATGCGAATTCATAATTTCCCACTATATTCCTTGAGGAAGTGAGGAGTAAAAATAATGATTATACTATTGTTTAATAAAATAAAACGCATATCACATTTTGACATTGTTTTCAATAAAAAAAATTTCACTTGTGTTGGTATTACACTTACACAGCGTATAATTTGATAAAAGTCCCGTTCCCTCGTGTGGGAACTTGTGTTGTGTCGCGTGCCAAACAATCGGGAATTTTAGTAGGTATGTATTCCACAAGCTGCTGGTGAAATCTGTGCCAGTATCAACTTACATAATCTTCTAAGTCTGTATGTTTATTTGTCCGCGTAACGCAACCATTAAGGCCGCACACCAACTGAGAAATCGTACTTCTCGCACTGAAGTAGAAGCGGTGGGGTTCGTTCCGCCATACATTTTGTACGACCTGACGAAATAGGAACGACGTACGCGACAATATGAACGATATATTTTTTAAATCTAGACGTACATTTAAAAATCTGAAAAGTGTTTATTTATTTTATATTCTTATTATTTAATTTTATTTGGAAACAACTTTTTTTCATTAATACATCATAATGCATTAACATCATGTTGAACAACATTTTTGCTAAATTATAGTTAAACATTTGACAATGTTCACCAAAGACAAGTCTTTAGTTTCAAGACGATATGATGTCAGTAGTATTAGCAGAGTAAACGAGGAAACCCCAATGCGACTAATCACATTTGAATTCCTGTGCGGTCTTAATGTATCTGTGTGCCTAGTCAACGTGTCAATTTAGCGATACAAAAGAAAAGATAACTCAATGCATGGAAGTGACAGTTGCCTGTCACGTGACATCTGTCACTCCATACATTGAGTTATCTTTTCTTTTCCATCGCTAAATTGACACGGGGGTAGGCGCATATTGAGGTAAGAAGAGGTAGGTAGGTAAATATCAGGAGAGCATATATTAATAAGGAATTGAATGATGCGATCATAAATAAGGTTTAGCAGGGCTACTAGTAAAATTGATTAAGATTACATTGAGACATTGCAAATCTTAATTAAATTAGGCTAATTAGGTAATTGCGTTAATTTATAAAAAGAATGATAGAGTAAGATAAGATTATGATTGAGTACTGATAAAACTCATTAAGATCGTAGCCCTTCTGATACAGGAGCACATGGAATAAGGTAGGAAAAAACAAAACAATATATGATATACTAGTGAACACCCGGCAAACTTCGTATTGCCTGTATAATTAAAAATTGTCCTCCATAACCACCCGTCGCTTCAGACTCTTCAATACCCCCCATCCCTTCAGTACTTCCCGTCCCTTCAGTACCTTCCGTCCCTTCAGTACCTCCCGTCCCTTCAGTACCTCCCGTCCCTTCAGTTACTCCCGTCCCTTCAGTTACTCCCGTCCCTTCAGTTATTCCCGTCCCTTCAGTTACTCCCGTCCCTTCAGTTACCCCCGTCCCTTCAGTTACTCCCGTCCCTTCAGTTACTCCCGTCCCTTCAGTTACTCCCGTCCCTTCAGTTACTCCCGTCCCTTCAGTTACTCCCGTCCCTTCAGTTACTCCCGTCCCTTCAGTTACTCCCGTCCCTTCAGTTACTCCCGTCCCTTCAGTACCTCCCGTCCCTTCAGTTCCTTCCGTCCCTTCAGTACCTCCCGTCCCTTCAGTACCTCCCGTCCCTTCAGTACCTCCCTCAGTTACTCCCGTTCCTTCAGTTACTCCCGTCCCTTCAGTTACTCCCGTCCCTTCAGTTACTCCCGTCCCTTCAGTTACTCCCGTCCCTTCAGTTACTCCCGTCCCTTCAGTTACTCCCGTCCCTTCAGTTACTCCCGTCCCTTCAGTTACTCCCGTCCCTTCAGTTACTCCCGTCCCTTCAGTTACTCCCGTCCCTTCAGTACCTTCCGTCCCTTCAGTACCTCCCGTCCCTTCAGTACCTCCCGTCCCTTCAGTTACTCCCGTCCCTTCAGTTACTCCCGTCCCTTCAGTTATTCCCGTCCCTTCAGTTACTCCCGTCCCTTCAGTTACCCCCGTCCCTTCAGTTACTCCCGTCCCTTCAGTTACTCCCGTCCCTTCAGTTACTCCCGTCCCTTCAGTTACTCCCGTCCCTTCAGTTACTCCCGTCCCTTCAGTTACTCCCGTCCCTTCAGTTACTCCCGTCCCTTCAGTTACTCCCGTCCCTTCAGTTACTCCCGTCCCTTCAGTACCTCCCGTCCCTTCAGTTCCTTCCGTCCCTTCAGTTCCTTCCGTCCCTTCAGTACCTCCCGTCCCTTCAGTACCTCCCGTCCCTTCAGTACCTCCCTCAGTTACTCCCGTTCCTTCAGTTACTCCCGTCCCTTCAGTTACTCCCGTCCCTTCAGTTACTCCCGTCCCTTCAGTTACTCCCGTCCCTTCAGTTACTCCCGTCCCTTCAGTTACTCCCGTCCCTTCAGTTACTCCCGTCCCTTCAGTTACTCCCGTCCCTTCAGTTACTCCCGTCCCTTCAGTTACTCCCGTCCCTTCAGTTACTCCCGTCCCTTCAGTTACTCCCGTACCTTCAGTTACTCCCGTCCCTTCAGTTACTCCCGTCCCTTCATTACCTCCCGTCCCTTCATTACCTCCCGTCCCTTCATTACCTCCCGGTCATACGCTCGACAATTCATCAAAGTTTCATTGAAATTGATTGAACGGTTCCAAGGATAGTCTACCTTCATCGGTAAAATGACCTGATACCCGATGAAGAAGAAGAAGAAGATTTTTTTTAATCCAGAAACCATCCCGGTCATACGCTCGACAATTCACCAAAGTTTCATTGCAATCGGATGAACGGTTCTCAGGATAGTCCACCTTCATCGGTAAAATGACCTGATACCCGATGAAGAAGAAGAAGAAGAAAATATTTTAAATTCAGAAATCATCCCGGGCATACGATCGACAATTCACCAAAGTTTAATTGCAATCGGATGAACGGTTCCCAGGATAGTCCACCTTCATAGGTAAAATGACCTAAAACTCGATGAAGAAGAAGAAGAAGTTAAAATTTTTTGATCCAGAAACCATCCCGGGCATACTCTCGACAACTCACCAAAGTTTCATCGCAATCGGATGAACGGTTTAGGAGCGCATTCAACACATACATGATACATACATAGATACAAACATTCAAATTTATAATATAGATATATCGAGGCTATATAACCTAAATGTATTAAGTCATATTTTATTAATTTATAGTTAGTTCGTCTAAACTATTTGTATTTATGAAATAAATAAAATATAAAACTTGCATTTCGGTAGAATAAATCACTTAATAATATCTAGTTCAAATGACTAAGGCTGGGTTGTTTCAACAAAAGTAACGGTAATAGTATACTTAAAATGATTTCGTTAAATTGTTGAAAAATTCGTTGTTTGACGGCATTAGATTTCAATGAAACAACCAAAACTTTTGAATAATTTTATGAAATCAAAATATTCTAACTATACTTTTACTTTAACCTTTGTTCGAGAAACACACCCTATAAGAGCATTTTAGTTGTATACCGAAGAATTCACGAAGTAAGTTCCGTCTGCCAGCTAAACATAAAGTGCGGTAGGTCATATATAACATTAAATTCCGTCATTTTGGACGGGTTATAACTAGTATTATTATTATGTGTCTGGCGCCTGAACTCCCGTACTTGTGATTTTATTAATATTTAAAAGTTATTATCTCCGAAAGCGAAATTCCAGCGGCCGTGTTATCAAGCGAAAATTTAATCCCACCCCTCATCCCTTTTGAATATTACAAAGCCGCCCCCGATATATGTACTTACAATCTTGTTTTACTACGGTATAATGTCATAGTTCATAATTCACTTTTACTAAATAATATATCGTATCGATAGGTCGATGGCAGAACGACTTATGCACTGGTCTAGAAATCCAGTGGATCTACATTCGAATTCGGTCTGGACCTGCAGGCCAAGTCAGTAAAAAAGTCGAGATCCGACAACGTATCGCCGCTCTTCTCGCCATGTTACGCCCGTGACGACAATTCGTAGTCACTAAGCGCTGTCGAGTTCGTAAACGCACTTATTAGTATTTGTCGCCGTTAGGCTGGCTTACGGTACATTTTTGAATTATCATTTATGGCAATACCTACACAATATTTTCCCCATGATTTGAATAAATGTCAAATTTGTTTACATAAATTTGTTAAATAAATATAATATGGTCATATTTTTAAGCACGAAAGCAAGTTATACGATTAAATTAAGTTTCTTTTGTGTTTATTGAATGTTTTGAGAGTAATTTTAAAAATTATTTTAAATTATATTTCGATTAATTTACATATCAAGTGTGATGACAGCAGCGTGTTATTTTTTTTACTAAAAACTACGCCGAATTATCTTTTGTAAAGTGTTAAAATACATATGTGATAAAATAGCTTACAAGAATACTTTCTCAAAATCAAAAATTATTTCAAATCTATACCTACGGAAAACATTTACGGACGCATATTTCCAATAAATATATAACCATATAAATCTTTTGTTACTCGGTTATTAGCAATAAATGAATTACGCGGAATATTTAAGAGGTTTGAAGAATCTCTTAAACGACGTCGTTTAACCCGTTTATATAATTATTCTCAATATAAATATGAAATTCGGCATTGTTCGCGTAAAAATGACATTTAATTCAACATGGCGGCGTATGATCTCGTCTATCGACTCGATGTCGACCCAATCTCGCCGTCAAATAAGTGGGCGAGAATGATTCGATGCTATATCTGCTTAGTGACTACCAAA
Organism: Molanna angustata; assembly: GCA_963576475.1. Taxonomy (NCBI): domain Eukaryota; kingdom Metazoa; phylum Arthropoda; class Insecta; order Trichoptera; family Molannidae; genus Molanna; species Molanna angustata. The sequence goes on from OY754972.1 coordinate 10,414,704, forward strand.
ACTGTCAAAATATCGACTAGTCGATATTTATTATTATTATTATTTGATTCGTCTGCCGGCAGACGCTTGTCAAGAAGTCAACTGAAAACACGGCATTAAAAATTAATTTGGTCATAACTTTGTTTGTCTAAAAATTAAAGGTCGCGTGTTCAACTCGCGATAATTATCCTCTTAACACTATATTGTGCGGACTCCACACACATATTATAAAAACTTAGTTCGCTTTACTCTACCTCTTCTGATCTCTTCTTGGAACAGGTGAAACCGATTCACAATATAATGATCGATTCCTTTAAATATGCATAAATACACAATGGATATTTAGATTCATTTTTGTTTCACACTGGGCTCATTCCCATGACTAGTGTCACCGCCCAATAATTTGATAACCTCGAACCCAACTAGGTATATTTTTTATAGTACCTATTGTGTGAATATTTGAATATCATTAATATGTAAATATTCGTTTATTTCGAGTAAAGTTAAAGTTGGAGTGAGAAAATATTCGTTAAAGTAAATCAATAGCTTCTCACCGTTATTATTTGTTTCGTTCCGGTACAATAATAAAAATATTAGTTCAGTTTAGTTTTTCTTCAAATTATAAAAAAAGGTCTTTTGCCTAACGATTCGTCTCTTAAAATGATCTTATTGCGATTAAATGAGGATCAAAAAATTAATATCTGACAAGCAGGAAACATGGCCCTGGGCGACTTTTATTTCATTATTTTGAAGAGCAAATGTCATAAATTAACTTTTCTTTCTTATTTATTTATTTATTATACGGCATAAGCCTTTTACAAAAAAATCATGGTTATACACTATACAGTGCATACACTGTATAAATAATCATAATTTTACAGTGCATATAAATAAAGTTCGTATAGATATAAAAGATAAGATAGAAAGAAAGAGTTATACAAAAAATATAGAATATACATATATGAAATGAAATTGAGATATAAAAATATAGAATATACATATATGAAATGAAATTGAGATATAAAAATATAGAATATACATATATGAAATGAAATTGAGATATAAAAATATAGAATATACATATATGAAATGAAATTGAGATATAAAAATATAGAATATACATATATGAAATGAAATTGAGATATAAAAATATAGAATATACATATATGAAATGAAATTGAGATATAAAAATATAGAATATACATATATGAAATGAAATTGAGATATAAAAATATAGAATATACATATATGAAATGAAATTGAGATATAAAAATATAGAATATACATATATGAAATGAAATTGAGATATAAAAATATAGAATATACATATATGAAATGAAATTGAGATATAAAAATATAGAATATACATATATGAAATGAAATTGAGATATAAAAATATAGAATATACATATATGAAATGAAATTGAGATATAAAAATATAGAATATACATATATGAAATGAAATTGAGATATAAAAAATCGAATGAGTACTTTAGTCTATAATAATCGATAAAGTAAAATAAATACGACGTACGCCGCATACAGCACAGATACATCGTGATGTATCTTTCCAATCTCAGCATGATACTAGTTGATAATCTACAGTAAAAAAATACCCTTAAAAATTGCGAAATTATAACTCCCCACTATATCCCCTTAGGTTAGTGAGGAGTAAAACATAATTCATCAAAGGGTAGGTACAAAGTTTTCTTTTCACATTGCATTGCAAAGTGTAATTGTTTGATTACCTACATCCCATTTATATTGTTTCACAGTAGATTATATATTTTTCTTTAACATGTTCTGTAGGTATTTAATTTAAAATAACTGCGTTTGACATTACATTTTTGACATTGGCAGTATGAAAATTAACAACCTATGGTTTGAAGTTAAATATTTTCTTATCTAATTTTAGTGTGTTTTTGTATAATCTTCGCCAAACATCTCCCTCCCTCTCTGCTCCATCTATCCATCTCAGCTTTGGCCTGTCGACGTTTCTTCTGCACAATATATGATACAACAAAGATAGTTAAAAATACGCTTCAACGTAATTATTTGAAGTTTTAATAATGAATCCGTAACGGAACAGCATAATTCCATCCTTAACTTATCATCTACCGTACAGTGTCTTACTTCTTGATTGGCGACATTTTTTTTTGCTATACCGGCATCCGGTATTGCTATTACTATTAACATTCGCGTGTCACAGATAATATGTAGGTACGCAATTATATTATTTTTTTCTACTTATTATTAAGAAACTTGTTAATTATATTGGCTATTCGTACTGCAACCAAATATTTTATTTTAACTATTGCGATGAACATTCACTCGATAAATTAATGTTGAAAATACTTATGGTTCCTATTTTTTTGATAATACACTAACTGACTAACATATTTGATAAATTTGATTCCAAGCGTTGTGGTATTTTTATTTTATTTTATTTTTATTTTATTTCAATGTAAACAAAACAGTCATAACAGAGAACAATAAATTGCAAATATAACACAATTCAAGGACCAAAAACTTTTTATAGCTTATTACTAAATAGTGAAGTGCACTTTAACAATTATAAGCTATCATATATATGTATATATGTATACATTCTTAAATCTAAATAAAAAAGTAAGAAAAGTAAAAGAACACAAAGTTGTCATTGCTTGGTCGGACTTTGAGAAAAATAGGAAAAGGAGGAGATAATGGGAGAGGAAAAAATGCACACAATTCGTACATCAGTCCACCCTCCCAGCGAGTGAAACCCTCAACACTCTCCTGAACTTGTTAAATGAGGTAAGATTCATATCGATGTTGTTAAAAAGGTGTTAAAGTTTCCACATGCCCTTTGGAGAAAGGAGCTTTGAGCATAATTCGTGTTGCATCTGGGCATTCTAAAAGTGAGAGATGTCCTAGAACTTCGGACATCTCTCTATGCTCTCTTAAACAATATATGCTCTCATAAACAATAACATCAAAAAAACTATTAATTTCGATGTTTGTATTCAACAAACATTTTTTTATCACAATATTGCAAAGTAGCACCGTTAACTCTCCTCAGTTGACGGTAAATTTATTTTAAATAATATCATAGTTGTAACAGAATTGTACGTCAAACAATGGTTCTATCAGTTAGTATTATTGTTTTTTTATCACTGCAGTACAATGATATTATTACAACATTCTTAATGATTTTTCTCATAAGTCATCGTCCACATTACGCATTGTTACGTCATGTGATATTGTTATATCAGATGTGCTAGTATTATATTATTGTATCACACACACACAGTTTCCACGATACCTTGTTCACTCGCGCGTGATATTATTAACTCCATATCGATATTAATAAAGGTGGCCACAGACGATGCATCCATTTCGAAGACTTCCGAATGAATGTACCCCTTTTCCTTTGCCTAAATCCGTTTGGACGGACCGGTACTGAAAACGCATGATTTTATTTACTCATACTGCTCTAATTTGCTAATATTTGTGTTTTATGTTTTGAACTAATCATATGTTAAGAACATCTTGATTTCTATGTACAAAATAACAATTAGAATATCACTGTGTATAGAGAATATTTATAATTTTAACATTTCTCGTCTCGTTGTTCACGGTCGGTATAACAGTTTATGTTGTACCGACCGTCAGAAAGTGATCCACTTATACGAAAATACTGACGTATAGTAAGGAAAAAGGTTCTCTTCGGTTCAATTACTGCTTCCGAATGACGTGGCGCACGTTTTTGGTATTGACGGCCCGGCCTTGGATGAAATCAATTCGGATTGGAATCGTGGATTAATCCGTTTGGAAATTCAAATCCATACGACATCCATAAAAAATACGTTTTTCACATTCACGAATAGGTTTTTGGAAGGCGATGATCATTTCATTTAGATTTTGGACGCATCGTCTGTGGGCACCTTTACATATTATACAAGTAATAAGTACCTGTTTATCGCCGCTTCGCATGGAATACCAATCTGAGTCTTACGTATGTACTTAGAGCGGTCTGTTATTGTTTACACATTGAAAATTTTATTTGTCGCTAACCGTTCCGTTCACTTGTATTAAATTAATTTGGCGAAATCGATCGAATGTCGCGGTTCGATCCGATTGCTGTGTTTTGATGTTTCGCCGACGACGAATCGATAACCGGAAATATCGCTAATCGGCACTGTGTGAACTGCCTGCACTCTAGACAGGAAAGTTATTACGTATCGTGTGACTATTTCGATCGGAGGTGATTTTCGATATGTCGAATTTTGTAATGCTAGACTTGGTTATATTCTAACAGTCCTATTCATAATAAATTGTGTTAGATTTGAAACAGTGAAAAGTTGTATTTATTTTTCAAAACATTGACACACGTCAAATCACAGGAGAAACGTGAATGAATTGCGACGTTGTCAGCTTAAGCAGTAACATAGCAGTAACATTGTTATAATGCTATATAAATGTCATTATGAATAGTTAAGAATATAAGTGCTTATATTGTGTTTTAGTTAAATAATGTTAGCACAACAATATAATGAAATATAGTAAATAAGACTTGCAATAGTTACAACAATAACTTTGCAGGCCTGGACATGTTTGATAGTAGCCAACTGCGATACAAAATTGAACTATATAAAAGGTTGCATTCGCCTACAACGATAGCTGAATAAATATTAATAAATATGTTTACTTCACTCCTTATAACCCATCCTATATCCATGCACATCCTTCTTATACTTATTACAATATATGAAATGCTTTTTTTTTATTCAATTTTTTGTAACTGTCATTTTTCTGTACTTTCTGGGATTGGTATGTAATTGGTCTCATTTCTGTAAATCGTTTGTGTATTGTAAATGTTAACATGACTGTTTACTAATCCAAATAAATTAATAAATAAATAAATAAATAGATATATAGAAATTTAGGGCGTTATTTACAACATTGCCTTTAAAGGTCTCAAAAATCTAATAGTCTATACTTATATACTTCTTATACATGGGTGCAAGAGATATACATGGGTGCAAGAGATGGAGTGAATAGCAGAGGTCGCCCCAGAAAGGGATTCCATGACCATGTGAATGATATTTTGAAAGAAGGAAACATAAAAAGTTTGAACAATCGACGAGCATGTATGAGACGATGCATGGATGTATAGGAAGCCAGAAATGTGTGCAAAAATAGAGAAGTATGGCGCTCGATTCTCTCTGCTTACCCCGTAAGGGACATGGCGTGATGGTATGTATGTATGTATGTATGTATGTATGTATGTATATACTTCTTGATGTAGTGTTCTTTCTTTATCTGTATTATATGTATGAATGCTATTGGGGCTGTTATTTAATTATTAATATAATATATCAGAAGGCTGCGATTTAATGTTCGTGTTCAAATTACTTCCCAATAACATACACAACTATATAAGATATTGCAATTTAATAATCAGTTAATTAGTAGAAATAGTAATTGAGTGATGAAGGGTTTCATATTAAAAGCGGACTTACTTTTTTTTTTATTAGGCAACCCACCCAATTGAGGGTGATTTGTGCCATTTTAGTGTCTATAAGACACACAAGTTATTAATCATAGACGAATGATTGGTTTTATTAAAGGTTAATTTCATTTGAAAACAAGAATTTCGAAATTTGGGAATATATTATGTGGTTTTTGTTCAGTGACAAAAGGTGAGCAATATTAAAAGGTCGGGAAACCTTATCAATGGAGTTATAAAAATCAAATGCAGTTCTATTCGGGCAACAAAAGAATACATGGTCAGGTGACTCAACGTCCAATCCGCATTGGCACATGGGACTATCTACAACTCGAATCTTATGCAAGTGAGAAGCCAATATGCAGTGACCAATTCGGAGGCGGCAGACATTTGATATTTCTCTTTTGGATTTATTCATAACATGGAACCAGGGATGTTTTGGAATAGTGATTTGGATGGATTTATAATATGACCCTTTTTCTTTGCTTGTGTATTCCCATTCATCAGTCCAACGCTTCCACGAACCACGCCTCAAACAAGCTACAATATCAGTCAATGGCAGAAAAAAGTTGGGAACAGGTATACCATTTAAAACTGCTGATTTGGCTAGCTGGTCCACAATCTCATTACCTTTGATACCCAAATGAGCTGGAATCCACGCAAATTCAATTTTTTTTATTTTGATGACTGCAAATCAATAGGTTCGATCTCACTCCGCATATTATGTCTTTATCTGGGGCTCTAGAAATATTATTTGTGAGTAGTTTGATAACACTGAGAGAGTCAGTAAAAATAATATATTTGGAAAAATTTTGTGTTTTTATGTAGATTATTGCTTCTTGGATTGCTACACATTCTGCAGTGGATACAGATGAATTAGGTGGGAGTTTAAATTTCATTTGAATGTTCAAGGAGGGAATATAAAAGGCAGCACCACAACTGCTTTCGACGCTGAGTTTAGAGCCATCGGTATATATATAGGTGTAGTCTGGCCATTTATCAGAGGTGGTATTATTAAATACTGGATTTATTTGTGTGTCGTTGCATCATAGGGAATACGATAATATGGAAGGATTGGTTGTGACGATATAGGGTACTGATCTGATATGGTTGACAGACTGCAACAAAGATATGGCATTGGTTTATCTGTCGAAGGTCCCTTAGAAGCCCACACAGATGATAAGGTTCTTAAACGATTTATAAGAGGGTGCGTATAGGTCATCAATCTTTTGGATAGAAACTTATCGGAGAGGAATTTTCTTCTAAGGTGAAGGGGCATTTCAGAGAATTCGACTTGTAGTGCGTTTATTGGAGAGGATTTCATTGCCCCAATAATGAGTCTGAGACATTTTGATTGTATTCTATCGATTTTGGTTTGTAAGTATTTGGGAAAGGAGCCCACAAAAAACTACCGTAATCCAAGTGGCTTCGAACTAAAGAGTTATACAGCATTTTCATGGTTTTAGGATGCGGTCCCCACCAAACTCGTGAAATTGCTGGAAGTGGGTTGATATTCTGTTCGCATTTAGATACAACATATTCAATATGCCAAGATAATTTACGATGAAGTAGTATCCCTAAGAATTTAACTGACTCAACATCTGGTATTTCTACATTATCAATTTTAACAGAAATGTGAGGTGCATGGTGTTTTCTTGTAAAGACCATGAGTTGACTTTTCTGAGGGGCCAGCAAAAGACCATTTGAATTTAACCATGTATTTAGAAGATTGAGAGCTTTACTTATTGATTTTACTGCAGTTTGTATAATATTTATTAGATAAGTACAAAACTATGTCATCTGCATATATGAGAATGGAGCATAGACCTTGAAGGGATATATCCAGGTCATTGCAATAAATATTAAAAAGCAGGGGACTCAATACTGATCCTTGGGGTAGACCTTTCCAGATGGTGCGAGAAAAAGTTTTTTCACAACCAAGTATCTCTATAGGTCTTTGTGCAAATATATTGTGTATGAGGTTACAGAGTTTTACTGGGATTTGCAATGACAATAGTTTATTTTTAAGTATTGGAAGGTTTACATTGTCAAATGCACCGGTTACATCAAGAAAAGTTGCTATCATGTCTTGTTGTTGTGATATGGCAATTTGGGCATCGGTTGTTAATATACTCAAGTTGTCCATAACTGATTTCGATTTCCTGAATCCAAATTGTGTAGAAGAAAGAATTTGGTGGTGTTCCACAAACCAATCAACTCGATTTTTTACCATATGCTCTAACAATTTTTAAAAGCAAGATGATAAGGTGATAGGTCGGTAGGATGATCCAAGATAAGGATCTTTGCCTGGTTTGGGAATGGGTATAATAAGCTGAGTTTTCCAGCTTATTGGAACATATCCGGAGTCCAGTATGACATTGAACATTTTTAAAATATATAATAGGATATCGGTTGGTAATTTTTGAATGATTATATAGGGGATACCATCATTACCTGGAGCGGAGTGGCGTAATGATTTGAGGGGGTTCATTAATTCATGATGTGGAATGGGGCAGTGAGCCAATCATTATTTGCAAGAGAGGTTTCAAGGATAAAGCTGTGTTGTTCTAATTCTGAGATATGTGGAACATAAGATGGGGCTATTTTGTCGAGGAAGCCTTCCTTCCATTGGGGACCGTGAGGATATTGTTTTGGGGGATTGTAAACCGAACGGAACTGTCGGATTTTTCCCCACACATGTGATCGGAGAATTTGGAGAGAGGGATGAACAAAAATTCATCCAACCTTGTGCGGACTTACTTGATTTACATATATTTTCGATTTAAATAAATTACAAATATAATACTTGACAAATTTACAGATGTTCGCGATGTTTGGGTCGATATTAATTTTTATAATTATTACTAAAGAAATGACACTTTAGTCGTCTCGTCGGTTGATGGGCGAATGGCAAACGGCGTTGCATATTCGGTTCAGGAACTGATGTCCCTCGGCCATCTTCGTCAATCCGAATGAGAAGCGAGACCATCCGACAAATGACGTAGGTATGTTGCTTGTCGTGGCCTACGACGTAGGCCACGGTTGCTTGTGGTGCATGACGTCGCCACATTATCTTTAGTAATCTTTCTTTCGTCAGCCCTCCTTTGTTCAGTAAAGGACATCCGTCTCCGTCGATCTATGTATATTATGTTTATAATGCATCGTCTAATGTTAAGAATTTTAAAATGTATTGATAATTCGTATCATCTGCGGCAGCCAACGATATATTTCATTGAATCCCTCTATTAGTCAAAAATTAATTAGTTTTCCTCCAATATAAAAATGTCTATTACCTTATCGTATTTTCACAGCTCGTTGAGCTCTACATTAAAATATATCCAAATTATGCTTTGAAGTCGTTGATTCATTTTCGTTTGGTGCCTACCACACCACCACTTTATTTTCACGCTTGCAGAATTACAACCGATTTTCATCCAGACTGAAATTGGACTTTCGAGATAAAATTATATTTCAAATTTAATTTTGTTTTATTGCGTACTCAAGTGCCGAGCTATTTTTATAATGGATATAATATAAATTGTAAATATTAATTTGTTTTATAGTTTCTATGAAATACTTAACAATTTCAATACCTATGTAGTTTAATTAAAAAGTGAAAGTTTAGTTATTATTTATTTTGTTTTTAGTCTCAAGTGGGACTCATGAAGTAAAAGTTATAATTAAAATTATAATTTCATCCAGAATCAATTTAAGGCTAGCGTCCATACAGATCGGACGGAACACACTAATCGGATCGCCGACACAACTGACATTTGGATTTCTTGAAATTTTTTTCATAGAAAATGCAAATATATCAATGATTATTTTTTTCGGCTTGGTAATCGCATGCGCGGCTCATACATGATTTTATTCAATGAAAATATTAAATGAAAACTTGAAGGAATGTAATAAATATTTAGCCCATACCCTTTTATGGGATATACATTATCTTAATGAGAAATTTCATCCAAAATCTTTCAGCAGTTTTCGTGTGATTGAGTATTAAACATTCGAATTTAAATATTATAGATACTTCCACTAACTAACTAAGAAAAAATGGTGATATTGTTGAAAATCTGTCTGAGGGAACGGTTAGTTCCTAAATCGGTCGCAATTTCAATTTCAATAATGTAGTCGAAAGCAATAATATTTGGTACCTACCTACATGGCTTATAAGCTATATACACAATATATCTAAGTGCATATGATTTTTATGATTATTTTAATTTATATATTTTCAATAATAGTACCTAATAATAAAATAAAAACAATTTTCATTTGTAAGAAAACAGAAAAAATAATAATAATTTCAAAGGAATAGTAGGTATACAAAGATTGAAACAGAAGGTCTACTCATGAAGTTGATTACAGTAAAATTAAGATTAGCTTCAGACTTTGTCAATCTTTGAGGTTAAATGAATTAAATAATAAGTAGGTACTAAAAATTCACACAACAATTCATGACAATTTCATACTAAACGTATGTAGATATCAAAATATTTTCATGATTAAAAAATGAAGAGAAAGATTAATATTAGATTATGATCGAGTACTGATTTATACATTTTTAAGATTAAGGCAAGCTAAGAACGTATTAAGAAAGTTTCATGAGTTTCCCCCCTAGTTTTAGAAAGTGTGATAGTAAATTATGAGAAAGTAGGTATAAGTATTTAATGTAAACACTGGTTTTTTTCGATATGTAACGTTTTCAAATAAAACATTTGTTTTCTTCTTTTTTTAATAGGTGACGTGTTAATACAGGTGACATTCTGATTTATCGCTACTTGAAAAACGACAAATTCATGTTATTCTAAAGCCATAACTCAACTTGTAATATTGACTACGCACGACATACAAACAAAAAAATCAACATTGCAACAAAAGATACATACTTAAAAAAGTTGTATAATTTGCGCGGTGCTTTTTACAGACTAGTTACTAAATGCGATATAATATATTTGTTTTCATTATTTCTCTCCACTATTATGGCATAGTGGAGAGTTATGATTATAAATGTTTCAACAGGTATCTAGCTATAAGTTTGGTCGACTTCATAATGTGCACGAACGTAAGTTGATTGATTAGTTTTCTTAGACAATCGTTCATTTCTTCAATGTTCGTATCTAGAAAATGTTTCTTGCGTTTTGAAACATGAAATTTATTTTATTTTAGTTCAAATAAAGTAAACAACTAACATTTTTTTCTGAAAATTAGGATTACACAAATTCTGAAAGTTTCAGAGAAGTACGTAAAAAATCAATTGCAAAATTCAAGTACAGACAAACAAACAAGTGATTCTAAAGAAAATTGTGTAAAAAGTAAACAAGTTAATCATAGCAATGACAAATTTTATTTATTTATTTATTCATTTATTAGCAATTAAGTTACACAACACATTAACATTATAGTGTCCCCCGTTAGGTAGGCGAGTACCTACCCTTGTTAGGGGTCTATATTATACTATAATTTACAATATTTTATTTAAATTAATATATTTAACATATATTTATTCAATTTAACATATAACATATTTAATTTAGTTGAACACATTGAAAGACCTAGACAGAATATCGATCAAGAATTCAAAGTTAAAAAATACTACTGGCTCCAGAATAGACTTATTTCCTCAGAACAGACTCATTTAGTGAGGCAGAAAATTTCAACAATTGTAAAAGTTTAATATGCCTCCCACCCCAATTTTTCCGTGTACGTTCCGTTGCCAGTGTAATAATTTTACCCATATTAATTTTCGCTTTCAAAATATTTCTTGAATATAAAAAATAAAATTGATATGAAAAAGTATACAATTATCGTTTAAAATGTATTTTTAAAATCGATCAATATTATTATTAAAAAAGGAATTATTTTAAATATCGCAAATATCAATTGTTGTTAATAAATCTGCGGAATAAAATAAACACTGCATTTTAAACACTGGTAACATTTCTTTCGATATGTCATAATATATCACCGTACTGTACAGTGAGGTTATTTGTGTTTATAAATACTCTTATCTCTTCATTTTGGAGATATAGTGAGGGCGGAAATCGGGGTTATGCCACGACTGTTCATTAAAAGGCTTTGTTTTAATATAGTTACTTTTTTGTTACAATATATAAAATAACTTTATTTTTATTTCATTACAACTCAACAGCTACATTACTAAAAACATTACATATATTCAAGACAATTACAGAAAATAATAATGGAAAATTTATCATGCCATTTCAGTTACTAATGTAGACTGTGGAAGAGTTTGGTGTTGGCCAATTCGTTTTCATTTCGTGTTACAATTAGTTTTTTTGTTTCGTTTTCTATGTAGAATTATCTTCTAATACGTACAGTATTATTTTGTATTAAGCATAGTTGTGTTGTGTGAAAGTAAACTTTAACAATGGCTGAATGCGAGGAACACAAGTCGAGGCCGTTATTTTGACATTCCTAACACCAACTTGCTGTGCAGCTGTGCCAATAGGCGAGAAGCGACACACCACCTTACTGTGGATTGGATCATACATTTAATATTCATATCGCCGACATATTTTAACACTGTTTCAAATAAGTAATCTGTCTTAAATCGTTTAAATGTTGAATTGGGTCAGCTATTGCAGATCTCAATGCACCATTCGTTACTCTCCTTTCAATATCAGCAGAGACTTCTAATTGGCGGTGAAATTATTATATTAAATTTAACGCTGATGTATAGCTGTTAGTTTTCCAAAGAATTATAAAAAATAAATATCACATAGGTATATAAATATAAATATCCAATCTTACATCACACTGAAAAATACTTCCCAAGTATAAATATTCATCCATATGTTCTAATTTTACATTATCCTCTCGTAACTCGCATTTCTCATCGTAATATCGTAACTTAGATGGATGGTGGCAGAGCAGTTGGCGCACTGGGTTTATAATCCAGTGGTCACGAGTTAAAATTCTGCCATGACCGACTTCGTTCACTTATAGCACAAGCATTTATGCTTTATTTAGGGAATGTATTTATTTTATTTTATTGATTTACAGAACCAACAGTTTACATTATAAATTTACAGTAGCTATGTTATATGAATCAAGTTATAAACCTTTTAAAGGTTCTTTTAAATAATTTAATTTAAACTAAGTAATATATATTTAACAATTGCAATTTTTTTAAACATAAGTAAGTAGGTACTTTAAAACATTCGAAAGAAAAAGTTAAGAAGAGTAATTAGCCATCCGCATCAAAAACTATGTAAATGTTACTACAAGGACATGATGAGGATGTAATTGTTATGAGGATGAGGATGTAATTGTTACTACAAAGACATATTCATTCTTTTTAAAAAAAAGTCCTTCTGGTCCAGAGCACAGGCCCTGGAAAACAGCGGATTTGTCCAGATGTGGCGGGCTGTATCGTCACCACGATGGCTGTATGGGGAGATGGAGACATCAAAAATAAACATTTAGTTAAAATCCATCCAAGAGTCGCCGGCTTCGGGCTGGATCGCAGGGAATGGGTAATACTGGATCGCGTCAGGGCGGGATGTAGCAGAAACGCAGCAGAGCGCCATAAATGGGGATACATCGGCGACCCCCGATGTGGATGCGGTGCTCTTTTTCAGACCCTAAATCATGTAGTGGAGGAAAGCCTCTTACATGGATTCCATGGAGACATGGCTGAAGGATATTAATGTTATTTTATAGCTCCTGGAATGCCATACATTTTTTTCGCCTGTCGCTCTTCTCAAATACCATTCTCATTCTGTATTCATCGTCAGTCCATTTTTCAAGCATTCTTCCAATACTCCAAATATTCCAAGTCTTCCGCACGTTCATTGCAACAATGTAAATTGTAATTCATTAGTAAAAATGAGTCCTTATTCTTTTATATGATAGTATTTATCTAGTAATTCCAGCAAATTGGTTTACTTAGACATTTTATATACCTGTTTTGTTTTATTGTATGCCTTCAGATTTCAGCTGTCTGCAAAACATTCGTTTGTATCTATCTTCACCAGCTGTCTTTTGTTTCCTTCCCTGCAAGAGCACGGCGATCTTTTATAGCTGACACCTGGCGCGCAACAATATCTGTCAATCTGACAAAAATCAAATCGGTCCATACAAATTAACATTGTATAGATCTGTGCTTGCGCCTTTCCTCTTTTGGCGTCTGTTTGCGTGATGAATTATACAAAGGTGGGTTGGTTGAAGAGCGAGTATCGCACTGGATTTGTGACCCAGTGGACGCGAGTTGGAATCCGATCCAACCTCGATTTCGTTCACCTACACGGACATATAATATTCATTAAATGAAATATATAAACAATACAATGTCTCGGCAGAATGTTGGTATCAATATAAATTGCTTTCCGAGCAATTGACAGATTCTGTGTCAAATAAATTTGACCCGAAATCAATGACAAGTTGTTCCACTTTAGAAAATTGAGAATGATGTTGATCGTCTTCCAAATTTAGACTAAAAACAACTTTGTCATCATCGGAAATTGAACGCAATTGCTAACATAAGAATACTAAATACTCCAGTGAGGGTAGGAGTTAGTAAGTATTTAGTTACCTAGGACTGTATACTGTGCGTTCGGATCTAAATGTACAATTAAAGTAATGATAATGCGTGTAGTTTAGGCTGGTTAACATATAACACTTGCAATGAAAAAATAAGTTTTAGCAAGTCTATATTTGATTCCTTATTTTTTATACACTTTCGCCTTTTTAGTCGTACTTGCTGAGTCTGATTGACGTGATTTGGCACTTTTCTTGTTTGACTCACAGGTACAAGCATTTTTTGCTCTTAACTGCTGTATTGATTTATTTTTCAATTTTCAAACATTCTTTATTTCCATCACGTTGTCAACGGGTATGTATAGGTTGATTTTATGATGGTTCTGTGTGTATGGCGTACTATGAAATTTTGGCTTCTCGTTGATATCATATTTATTTATTTATCGTATGACATAGTGAATTTACAATACTTACATTAAAATCAAGGACAAGACAAGGTACCGACAGGTGGACACCCAGAATACTAAAATGGAGACCGTAGGAAAATAAAAGACCGGTAGGGCGACCACAAAAAAGATGGGTCGACGATATTATTCCGGTTGCGGAAAGGGGTTGGCTGGGGGAAACACAGGACCTAGATAGATGGAGTTCATTGGAGGAGGCCTACATCCACCATGGAGAGATGGCAGACAAAGAAGAAGAAGAAGACATTAAAATCAAATTAACAAATACACAATTAAATATAAACAAAATATGATCATAAATTCAGTATAGGGCCCCGAGCCAGTCCACAAAGTCAGCTCGCATATATCCGTCTTTGGGCCCTCATATGCACGGACGCTGCATTCTTCCAATATAATTATGTTGCATTGTATGAGAGGGATGGCCGCATTCCCATTGAGCGGTGAACAATGCCCCACTTTGCCATGAGGTAGTTACAGCGTCCATGTCCAGTGCGGATCCTATTTAGAGGTCCACAGCCTTCTTGGCAGATCGAAACCTGGAGGTATCGTCGTTGGTGTACCCATGTACCCATTAACATCCAGGTTGGAGTTCCTAGTCATTATTCCAAGTCTCATTTAGGTCGCTTCCGAGTTTTTTTTTGTTTTTTATATATTATATAAAATACATGAAGTACCTCTTGGAGTTCGGTTCTCTCTGCCTACCCCAAATAGGGAAATGGCGTGATGGTATGGTGGTACGTAAATTAAGAGCTGATTAGTTTTCCATAGACATCCATCTAGCTGAAATTTACTACAATTGAAAATGTCAGCAGACGGGACCACATTTTGTTTCCAGGGCACAAACCTTTTGTCTAGCTTCGGATAATCTCGAACAGATGGCAGCAGGGTAAAATTATTTTGTTTTTTGAGCGTCACGAATTTACCTTTTCCCGTTGTGTTCAGAAATCTTTTATTTTCACTAATACAATGAAAAAATGTGTTTCTATTTTAACCTACGCAGCATAATGTGTTAGTTTTTTTTCTTCCGAGAAGTGTAAACGAGAAAGCATTTTACTAGAGAAAAACCTTCATGTGTTCATTACTGTGAGCTGCAAAGGAAACGTCTGTCAATTATCTTGTTTGTAATAGTGATGAGCATAACTCTAGCAAGTCTTGGTCTTACGAGACTTGCAAGACCAAGAATGCATGTGTCGCTGCAAGACAAATACCAGGAGGTTCAAGATCAAGACCATGCTTTGCAAGACCTAATGTAAGAGTCTTGCGGTCTTGCAATTTTTTATAAACTTATTGAATTGTAATTAAAAAGTAAACAAATAACTAAGAACGATCGACAGCATACATTAAATTTGTGTCTTCTTTAATGATATTTCATTGTCATACTGAAATTTAATAGAAAAATATATATTTTTTATTGAAAAGTTGCAAGACTTGCAAGGCCAAGAAAGGGTATGCAAGACCAAGAAACGATCGAGTATGCAAGACCGAGACCGGGTGTGCACGACCAAGACCACCCCGGTTTGCTCTTACATTTGCTCATCTCTAGTTTGTAAATGAAATGCGACTTGCTTGATTTTTAGGTTTCGTTTGAATTTTGTAATGTCTTCTTCTTCCTTGCCTCTTCCCAGCACATCTGAGATTTTGCCTTCTGGTACGCAATCGCCAGACCTTTCAGTCTCTCTGGTTAGATGCTCTTACCTCAGCTCCGATTCAATATTTGTCCACCAGTTGCCCTGTGGACGACCTCTACTTCTGGACTGAGTGGGAATGTCATATTAAAAATGGTAACCTAAAGGTAGGTGCGCATGGAAGCTAATTTCATCGGCTGATTAATTATCGGTGAGCTACAACATACGAATTACATGTAAGAGCGCGCATGAAAGCTTACAGAATCGGCCGATTTAAAAATCTGTGACGAGACACAAAAAAATTGGCCGATCGAGATCGGCCGATTTTTTGTACCCAATCCCGTTGTATGAGAGAGCGCGCATGGAGCTTGCTCACCGATAATTTAATCGTCCAAGCGCAGTAGATCGAGAAGTATGTTGTCAGTGTTGTCAAACGAAATGTCAGAAAATATGACATGTATGAAATAAATATTGATTCCGAACAATTAATTACATTAGTTGAAGCACCTCCTTCATAGTATGATTAAAAATTAAAAAAATATAGTGACCGCCAAATTAAGCAAAAATTGTGGTTGGTTTAATAACTGGTTGGTGTACCTACTTAAAAAACTTCTTAAGGTTAGTGATGAGCAAAAGTCTTGCAAGTCTTGCAGTCTTGGTCTTGGTCTTGCATTTTTTGCAAGACCAAGACCAAGACCAAGACCACATACTTCACTGCAAGAACAAGACCAAGACCAGGTACGCAAGACCAAGACCAAGAACAAGACCATGCTTGCAAGACCAAGAGTCTTGCAAGACTTAAATGCAAGACTCTTGCGGTCTTGCATTTTTTCAATATGTTGACATATTACTCATAGAAATTGCATTGGAACGACAGTAAATGACTTATCCAACTGTCGATTCGTTTAAGGGAATGAAATTCTCTTGAAGGAAGAGGCAGTTTAAATTCAAGATACGCGAGATTGTATGCAGGGTCTATGTATATTTTTCACGGTGTTTCCAACTTTGAAGTCAAAAAACACCAACATAGAGGCTTCGCAGCATATATGTTCCGTAGACGGATTTACTCATAATTCGGAGTAGAACATTTCGTGAGTCTGTGTGTGTGTATGTGTGTGTGTGTGTGTGTGTGTGTGTGTGTGTGTATGTGTGTGTGTGAGGGTGTGTGTGTGTGTGTGTGTGTGTCCGTCCCCCGTATTAACTTTTGATCCGCTCAATTCACAGAGCCGAAAATTTCAGAGTATATAAACAGTAATAGGCCTACAAAACTGTTATACTCAGAATTTTGAATTTTTGTTTCAGTCAGGAGTTATCAACTTTTGAATTTTCACTTTATTTTTCCATATATCTCAGAAAGCATAAAAGCTAGAACGCTGAAAATTGGTATGAATATAGACAAATACAAAATCTCAAAAATTACAGAGTTTCTTTTTTAATATATTTTTTATGACAAATTTATGTGTTTAACTGCCTATATTTCCATAATTTTTAAAAATATCGCAAAAAGCCGAAACACCTCATTAGCATTGTAGTATTACATCTCCATTTTTTTTTTAACAATTTTTATAAAAAATTACGACATCGCTTCATACAATTTGTATGGCAGTCGCCTATACACAATATTTAAGAAGACTTTTTTTTTTTTTTTGTTTAAGGCAATTCACCCTGTAAAGAGTGCTATGTGAATTTAAGAAGACTTAATAGTTTGATACTTAAATCTCCAAACATACATACATACCATCATGCTGGTTTCATATTCCGGGTAGGAAAAAGGACTGACCTCCACACTATCCTTTATTGACATACATACCTACATGTGTTGTATGTAAAACAAAATATCTTAAAATATTCAATAATTTTGATTTTTGGGTTTATAGTTTGGTAGGTACTTATTCTTCAACTATACATATGTAGGTACTATCGCTATCGACAGTTGGATCTCATGTGTTACATGCAACTAGTAGTATGGTTTAAAATAACATACAAAGATCGAATTTTATGACATCATTTTATAAAAATGGTATAAAAATAATTTATAATTTAAATAATTTTGTTTCATTGTTAAATGAATTCATAATAATAAATAGGTGTAGTTACCAAAATGTAATTTCTAGGTAGGTACTTCTTTAAGAATGAAATTTACATATCGGTTTAAAATACAAATATTTTTTATACTATGAACACGTGCGTGTATACACAGGAAGTCAACATCTCAGATTCAAATTGTCTCATATTACGTTTACGTGATGCAAAAATAACTCTTATCATTACTAGCGCAAATGTCATATTTGACCGCGG
The DNA here is from genome assembly GCA_963576475.1 of Molanna angustata. NCBI lineage: Eukaryota > Metazoa > Arthropoda > Insecta > Trichoptera > Molannidae > Molanna > Molanna angustata. Next base: position 10,433,063 of record OY754972.1, read on the forward strand.
TGTGTAAAAGAATAAAATAATATTATTCTTCGAGACAATAATTTTGGCCGATGTAAACAAACGTACTCAGAGGCGTTGCAAGTGTAGGTACTTTACCTTGTGCATAAAGTAAATACAATTAATTATTTTATTTAATGTTTTCCAAATTTCGATTTGTTCAAGAGAATTTATTTCTATTAACAGACCGATAAAAGTTTCAATCGAAGATGTGCGAGATATGTATGCCAGATCTATATTTTTCATGGTTTTTTCAACTTTGAAAATACCATTCCTATGGAGCACGTTACAACTATTTAATTTTAATACGAATAATACTGCCGAAGGCCATTTACAATTACAATTATACACAATACATATAAAAATATTCATCACAGTCAATTAGAAAAACATAATAATGTACCTATTTATTTTATCGATTGAATGAATATGCAAACAAAGCATTAAATATACATATAAGGGACACACACAGACACACTAAGCCTCTAAGTTGGTGTTTTTTGACTTCAAAGTTGAAAAAAACATGAAAGATATAGACCTGGCATAAAATTCTCTTAATACTGACGATTCATTAAGATAAATATATTCTCTTGAACGTGTCGACAGTTGGAATATTATGTATCTATGTATATATGGGTATGTATGTATGCATGTACATATTTTTAAGTGTTTAGATTTTCTTATTAGTATGAATACCTAAATTTTGTATTTTTGTAAAGTAATCCTTTCAGAATACAATCTCACCATGATACTAGTTAATAATCTGCAATAAAAAGAATACCCTTAAAAATTTCAAATTCATAACTCCGCACTATATCACCTTCATAAAAATAAGAGATAAAAATATTTCACATCAAACCATTGATTTTTTACGTTCATATTGCCAATGTCAAACGCAGTGGTTCAACCATGTTAAGTAAAAATACATAATATCTACTGTGAAACAATATTTAATAAACAGTAAGTACTTAAGGCAAACAACACGTACTCTAATGATGTATTTGTAAAAGAATGTAATTTAATTAATATTATATAGGGTACCAATAGAAGAGGGTACCTATGTATATACATACATAAGCAATATAGAGGTATACTCTTTGACAAAAAGAACCTCAATGACTTTCAAACTTAAAAATCTAATGAATTACGTATGATTGTTTGACCATTGGATGATCACTAGTAGGTACATACAAATTTAAGAAATCTTTGTATGAAGTTAGATTGAAAGCCAATTTTCTAAAAGCATAACATTTTTTCCACTTTTAATAATAGATGCACATTATTTTAATTAAACAATAAAAAATGATTAATTAAATTTACCATACAAGGAAATAAAATAAAATCAATTATTAATAAAAAAAAACACGGCACTCGGCTCTGAACGAGCGGTATGTATGTCAAAGAAAGGATTAGTACTTCTCTTGTGTTACGCCGCCGTTAGACAAACATAACATTTATGATTGTATCATAAAAGTATATGTTTGCATGATTTTGCACGATATAAGACATTTTGAATCTGGCACGGTTCATATTTTAACATCCTGTGTAGGACGTAGGTATATGTTTCTGTGCGAGTTTTGACATGATATAATATTATACCTACATAAATATCTATCATTCAAGTAAGTTGGAAGGTATATTCATTAACTCCTCCAAGGTATATTCATTATTTCACGAGTTGCATGTAACACATGAGACACAATTTAAGAGTACGTATCAAACTAAAAACACACATTAATAAATATTTTAATTTTTTTTTATTTTCCAACAACAACTGTCGATTTGTTTAAGGGAATTTATTCTCTTAACATATCAAGCGATGATACGCGAGATTTGTATGCCAGGTCTATATTTTTCGTGTTTTTTTCAACTTTGGAGTAAAAAAAGTCTACTTAGAGGCTACTCAGCATAGATGTTATATAAATAGATTATTATTAGATGGGTCGATGGCAGAGCGGTTAGCGTGCTGGGCTAGTAATCCAGTGGTTGTCAGTTCGAATCCTGCCTTGAACGTTTTCTTTCACCTATAGCATAAGCATTTATGCTTATTTTAGGGAAAGTAGGAAGATACATATATATGTACTTGTTTAGCAAGGACATATTCATTTTGTATGTAATGTTTTTTAACATTTTTTATAAAAATTGAATTTAGTGACGACATCTTTTCATACAATTTGTAAGGCATCTCAAAATTTAACAATTATTGTAATAAAAGTTTAGTGACGACATTTCATAAAAATTGTGTGGCAGTGACCTATACACAATACCTATATTATAAGGCAATGAAATATAATATCATTGATCTAAGGTAACTAAATAGTTTGATACTTAATCTTCAAAATAAATACATACCATCAAACTGTTTTCATATTCTGGGTAAGAAGGAAGGACTGACCTCTCCATACTACCCTATCTTGACATACATACCTACATGTTTTGTATAGAGTACAAAATATCTTAAAATATTCAATTGTTTGTATTTAGGGGATTCTATTTCTGTGCGTATTCTTTAACTAAACATACTATCGCATGTCTGATAGTTTCCTTGTATTTATTTGTATATTATTATAATTTTAGGGAGAGGACTTATATAATTATTGGCATCAATGTTCATGACTAGAAAAATATGTTGTTAGATATTTTCATAAGAATAATCTTTGAAAGATTTATTATATTCAGACAATGATTTTAGTTTTGATTCACTTCAGCTTATACATCGACGTTATGGATCTTAAATTCTTCAACATGTTTGTATTTCATTTTTTATTTTTATAACTAGAATAACAACATTATATGAAAAGTTATAAAAATACAGAAATTTCAAGACGACATATAAACGATATTTCATAGTTTGGTGATTTTTTTTTTCCAAAAATTGTAATAATTTGATCTTAGATTATATATGTTTGATAGGTACCTAAAATTATATAACATGTTTACTTCAAGGAAAATTTAGGTTTTATTAAAAAAAATCGAATATGTACCTACTTTACCTACTCATAAAAGTGCAAGACTTGCAAGACTCTTGCTGCAAGACCAAGACCAAGACTATGTATGCAAGACCAAGACCAAGACTATACTTGTAAACGCAAGACCAAGACCAAGACCGCGGGTGCAAGACCAAGACCAAGTCCAAGACCACCCCGGTCTTGGTCTTGGTCTTGCATTTGCTCATCACTACTTAAGGTGTGATCTTAAATCTTCCTAGGACAGGACAAATTGTCCTTTCGGTAATATAGCACTTATTAGCGGATGAACCCAGTGATTTTTTTGACGTTTCTTTTTACGCATTTTGAGGAAAAGAGCACAAACACATGCTACTTCAAAAAAATCCATATTTCTAATCATATAGGTATTAAAACTTATGAATATACATATTGTATGTATTTTAAATATATGAATGTTGACCGCCGTGTTATTTCCAATCGTACGATTCTATAAGCTTCCATGCGCGTTAGAACCGATCGGCCGATCATTTTCGGCTGATAAATTAATCGGCCGATGAAATTAAGCTTCCATGCGCGCCTTACCTAAATAACGTTTCATTTGGAAGGAGTTTGGCATTAAAAAACACCACGCTTGCCAGACGGGTTGGTGAGTTTTGAATTTCAGCCGCCCTTAACATAGGGTGTTAAATGGAAGGGTATGGAAGAGGCCTATATCCAGCAGTGGAGGACAGAGGGAAGAAGAAGAGAAATAACGTATTGTTGAATTCCTCTTTTTTATGTGTGGTGTCCTAAATTTTCCTAAATCCTTAAAAATGAATATCACTTAAATTTTAGTAAAAGCTGGTTGCAGACCAAAAACTAAGCTAAGTTAGTTTGGCTTAGCTCTCATAGCTGAGTTCATTTTTCATATAAGCTCACATAGTTTGCGGTCTGCAAATTTGTAAGAAAAACGACCTCAGCTATACGAGCTAATTTAAACAAGTTTAGCTTTCGTTCTGCAACTGGCTCAAAGTCGAATTGTAGAAAAATAATTTAAACCCAAAAGTCCAATTTCTCTATTGGTGTTTGCTCTATGTAAAACTTAACGAAAAAAATCCTCTGTTGGATCCAGGACGCCAGCGCAGAAACCAATAGGCAAAGGCAATCAACTAAACCTTTTGTCTTATTAGGAATGATCACACTAATGATTCTTTGAATTACTCTACTGAACGTTTCATAAAGTCATTAAGTCTTTGCATATTTTTAAAGACTGCCAATTCTATTTATTGAGTTTTATTGTGAGCAAGAGAATCTTTTCGGTGGCTGAACAGTTCCATTGTCAAAATCACGAGTACCATTATTCTTCTCGGCAACGTGTATTGTTCTATTGTATATTTCATGCAAACTTTACCGTCGTAAAACTCTGACGTGTACACCGGCCTTTATATCTCGTCTGGCCATATTATAGTAGCGGTCTCGGTATTCAATAGTTTTTTTGCAGATCAATGCCCTATACCTATAGTACCTACATACCTACGTGATTTGTATTAGAAATATAATATTCGCCAACATTTTTACTATTCACATGGATTCTGCTTTTACTTATTTTATATTTTTACTTATTTTAGCTTTCGTGGCTCAGTTGGTTAGGTATCTGACTGCTGATCCAAGAGCCCCGGGTTCGATTCCCGGTGGAGACACAGTTTTTAATTGTTTCCAGTCTGGACCTGTGAGACGATTAATATCGTGTCCCCAGAATGTGGCAACTTATTGAGTACTTTAGTCGTTAATCGATAAAGTAGAATAAACACGCCGTTCATAGCACATAGTACACACACAGATACATTGTGATGAAACTTTCAGAATACAACCTCAGCATGATACTTGTTGATAATCTGCAATCAAAATATAACCTTAAAAATTGCGAATTCTATATATATATATATATAACTCGCCGCTACATATATCCCCTTGGGGTAGTGAGGTAGTGGGTAGGGGAGTAAAAACTAAAACTATGTTTATCTCACATTTCTTGAACGCTATTCCGTCTGCGTCCTTCAATTTCCTCATCAGTAGATGTAATGTATGGAACAAATTAATGTTGACAATCTTCATGAGTTTGTGGTATTTCGAGTATTTTTCAAGATCTTGTCAAACTATTATATTGTTATCCAAGTTCTGATGGCTGTGATATAATTGAAATAGGTGAGACATTTGTGTTGTTTTACTTTATTTATGAGTGTTCGGTGATCGGTGACACGTCCTGTCTAATGTGTAGGTACTCTGAATGCGAAAAGTTTGTAATACGTATGTTATTTGTATAACTTTTAAGGATAAGTATTTGGTTTGGTTGGATATAGATTTGAATACTTTATATCCAACCAAACCAAATACTTATTCTTCTCCAATCCAAATTTTGTCATCTTTGTATAACAGAATAAAAGTTTAATACATAAGAATAATAAAAATAGTAAAATAATCCAAGGATTGAATACCGACAGCTTTACTAGAATAAAAACACAGGGTGACCTCACCAATCCAGTCCCTACTCCAATCGGAATAAGACAAGGCGATAGTCTAAGTCCATTCCTATTCAACTTAATAATGGACAAACTGATCGAAGAAGTTGTAGACCTAAACCTTGGGTACCGAATGGGAGGTAAAAGAGTCAGTATAGTATGCTACGCCGACGATGTGGTACTTATCGCAGAATCAGAAGATGACCTTCAAAGGATGCTATACAAACTTAATCATACATCACTTAAATATAATATGATGATATCTACAGACGAAACAAAGAGTCTCACGATAAGCAAGAACCCGTTGAGATGCAAATTAGTCGTAGAAAATAACATAATAGAGCAAGTGATGGACTTTAAATACCTGGGAATAGACATCACTAGCAGCGGTAGTCTATACGACGAAACATTAAGACAAGTAAATAAAGCAGCTGCAATATCAGGATGTCTAAAGGAAAGTATATGGAGGAATAAACACATGAATATCGAAAGCAAAGTCCGAATATATAAAACACTAGTGAACCCCCAGCAAACTTCGTATTGCCTGTATAATTAAAAATCGTCCTCCATAACCACCCGTCGCTTCAGACTCTTCAATTCCTCCCATCCCTTCAGTTACTCCCGTCCCTTCAGTTACTCCCGTCCCTTCAGTTACTCCCGTCCCTTCAGTTACTCCCGTCCCTTCAGTTACTCCCGTCCCTTCAGTTACTCCCGTCCCTTCAGTTACTCCCGTCCCTTCAGTTACTCCCGTCCCTTCAGTTACTCCCGTCCCTTCAGTTACTCCCGTCCCTTCAGTTACTCCCGTCCCTTCAGTTACTCCCGTCCCTTCAGTTACTCCCGTCCCTTCAGTTACTCCCGTCCCTTCAGTTACTCCCGTCCCTTCAGTTACTCCCGTCCCTTCAGTACCTCTCATCCCTTCATACCCTTCATTTCCTCCCGTCCCTTCATTACCTCCCGTCCCTTCAGTAGGTCCCGGTCATACGCTCGACAATTCACCAAAGTTTCATTGCGATCGGATGAACGGTTCTCAGGATAGTCCACCTTCATCGGTAAAATGACCTGATACCCGATGAAGAAGAAGAAGATTTTTTTTTAATCCAGAAACCATCCCGGGCATACACTCGACAATTCATCAAAGTTTCATTGAAATTGAATGAAAGGTTCCCAGGATAGTCCACCTTCATCGGTAAAATGACCTGATACCCGATGAAGAAGAAGAAAAAGAATTTTTTTTTAATCCAGAAACCATCCCGGGCATACACTCGACAATTCATCAAAGTTTCATTGAAATTGAATGAACGGTTCCCAGGATATTCCACCTTCATAGGTAAAATGACCTGATACCCGATGAAGAAGAAGAAGAAAAAATTTTTAATCCAGAAACTATCCTGGTCATACGCTCGACAATTCACCAAAGTTTCATTGCAATCGGATGAACAGTTCTCAGGATAGTCCACCTTCATAGGTAAAATGACCTGATACCCGATGAAGAAGAAGAAGAAGAAAATTTTTTAAATCCAGAAATCATCCCGGGCATACGTTCGATAATTCACCAACGTTTCATTGCAATCGGATGAACGGTTCCCTGGATAGTCCATCTTCATAGGTAAAATGACCTAATACTCGATGAAGAAGAAGAAGAAGAAAAATTTTTTTGATCCAGAAACCATCCCTGGTATACTCTCGACAGTTCACCAAAGTTTCATCGCAATCGGACAAACATTCAAATTTATAATATAGATGTGTAAGACCCATTGCCACCTACGGAGTAGAGAGCAGACACAACGAGAACAAAATCTCTTCTGAGAACATCAGAGATGAGGACATTGAGATGTATAACCGGAAACACTCTAAGAGACCGAATTCGAATTACTGAAATAAGAAAAAAGTGTAGTACGGAAGACATCGTCAGATGGGGAAGACAGCGGAGGCGATATTGGAGCTCACATGTAAGCAGAATGGCTGAAAATAGACTCCTACGTATCGCTCTCCAAGAGAACCCAGCTGGAAGAAGACCACCAGGAAGACCTCCAAAGAGATGGCGAGACAGTTGGCAGTCCACATCGCAGGAGACAGAATAGCGGTACAAACAGATCTTCGGATCTATGAAAAGGAAGAAGAAGAATACATAAGAACTGTAAGTACCTACTTGTCTAATTAGCAAATGGCTGGATCAGCCTCGTGGAATAAACTACCAACTGAACTGAGGCAAATTGACAACTTAGCACTATTCAGGAAACACCTGAAAACTCACTTCTTCCACGAGTCTTACAAAAACCTGTAATATATTCAAAGCGCCCTTGAGGCGAGGTTATCACAAAAACGGCGCTATAAAAATCATCCCAATTTATTTATTTTATCTTAAGCTGACGTTTGTAGATTTGAAATACATACATCAACAAAAGTAGCGATATGATTCGGCATAAATATTGCTCTCTCAAGAGACATTTCCATTCGCAGATATGTAGGTCATACATTGCGAGAAATTAAACAGAATATACTTAAATAATGTTGTCTCTGTCTCGGGAGATTATCAGAAACATACTTAAGTAAAAAAAACTCAAGCCCATACTGTCATCATTTCCTGTCCATCTATCCCAGTTTATTCGGGGTCGAGCCTCCTTGTCATCAGTCGCCACGATCTGGGCTGCCTCTTGTGGGACACCTTGCGCGCCGCCAACTCTCTCTCGAAACCTGTCCACCATGTCGCTGATGGTATGCCTCTTCCTCGTGGCTTCGAGGGGATACCGAGCACATGAGTAGGTGTCCTCCCTTCGTATGACTTGGCCATTATCGTTGTCTGCCCTCTTTCAGTTAGGACAAGCCCCTACTATATAAATAAATAAATAAATATACATGGTGTTCCAGAAAGTACAGTCAAGCTGATATCTAGAGCTTCATTTATTTTGTATGGAGCTTGCATCAATATTTCTCTATATGAGTTATCGCCCTTTTGTGTTTTGGAACAATTTTTAAGTATGACGCCGTAGAAATGCGTAATGAAATTTACAGGATAAATAGTTGATGGAATTGACAAGTAAAGGTCGAAATTTTTAACGTGAATTTTTTCATTAAATTGTCCTCAGAATTTTAAAAGATTTAGAATTGTAACTAATTTTGATATAGCTGTACATTTATAATCTTAGGTTACTTTTCGGAAATTTTCTTAAATGCATTATTTGCCAGTAAATAATATTTTTTTCAAAATAAAAAAAGTAAAATTATAATACCTGGTTATGTTTTAATTTGTAATGAATTTTGATGGTGCAATTTAAAGTAGAATTTAAGGTTGTAAATAATTGGTGATCATGTAAAATAATCGCATAGTCGTACACGATGTGTTCTATTCTACATAAACAACTCTTATTTCCTATGAAATGGTATTTCTACGACGTGTTTATCGTCTCGTAAATCCACCTTAACACCTTTTCAATTGTCTCTTTTTACGTCCCATTTGCAAAGCTATACTCGTAGAGTAATATTGTATATTTCTTTAAACATATTTGTATATAAAACGCAATAGAATTTGAAATAAAATAGGATAGTTCACATCACAAACGGAATCAATTTGCTCCAGCAACCGCAATACTGACCTTCTTACTGCGCTTTATATGTTGTGCATTCATGTATGTAAGTATATAAATTAGGTATCTTTATTAAGCTCAAACCTTGTGACACTTTGCTAATTTTTTAAACAACGGTTAAAATAAACTCATTCCCATTGTACTTGTATGGATGTTTGGGTGGGTGAAGTGTGAGTGGGCAAAGAGTAAATGGGAAATTTTTATGAATCATGAATTTGAATGTATTGAGAATTTCCCAAACTCCTCCCCTAAACACAGACTTTCTTATATTCGGGAGGATTTTTTTTTTCAATAATTTCAATATTTATTAACATTCTAGTTATAAGTTATTGGATTGTAAAAACTCTGACGTGTTCTTATTATTTAATCCAACTACTTGATTGTAATGATTTATCAATAATTAATCCCAGGGGTTACGTTATTGAGAACGTTTTTCTTTTTCTGATGAATTATTTAGTACCTAAATTAAATATATATGCCCGTTTTGTATTTGAAATATTAAAATTTGTCATCATATTCTTTAGTAGGTACTTTATACAGATATCATAGTGAAAAAAACAGACATTTATAAATATGTTATCTATAAATGATCTCCTTCTAAATCTTTGGACTTACGAAACAAATAATTGAATACAGATTCATATGAGCGTTGTTTAGTGTGTATTTCTGTAAATACGAAAATCTATAGGAAATAAACAAAGTTATATTGTTATTTTAATAATTTATTAAAATGAATTTCCACAATGTAAACGCTACCTTAGAATATTTGAGTTAATATGTACTTGTGTGTGTAGTTCAGGTTTAGACAATATTTTCACTTTACTAACAAAATCATGATTCTGTCCACACCTTGTCTGGCTTAACAGCTGTTATTATTAGCGCAGTCAGTCTTACATAAACCTGCACCAACTACTTTCTATCTATGTGTATGTGCTTTCTTAATACATTCGAAAACGATCATTTGTCTAACAATGTCTGCAAATATTATTGTATTTTTAGAAATATTAGTAAAGCAATAGTTAAAATTAGTCTTTACATTTTGCACGACTAACAATTTTATAAATTTAAGAAAATAAGTGTTGTCTTCCTTTCCTTCCTTTGAAAGTTCATAAGAATTAACTTTCTTTCTTAGTTTTTACTCCTCACTAACCCAAGGGAAGTTATGAATTCGCAATTTTGAAAGTTATTTCATGCTGAGGTTGTATTTTGAAAGTTTCATCACAATGTATCTGTGTGTGTGCTGTGTACAATAATATGTTGTGTGCTATATACGGCGTGTTTATTCTACTTTATCGATTAACGATTAAAGTACTCATTCGATTATTTGCAAATTTATATACATATCTAATACTCGCATAGTCCCCATTAGATTTTATAAGAAATCCGAATAGTGCTTCTCAATTGTTTTAACTGTCAAATATTTAAAAGTAACCCCAAGCTTGGGAAATTTAAAATTTGATATTTTCATATGCAACTTGCTAAAAAGGCACATCACTTTCATAAAATTGGCATTGAAGAATTATCAAGTTTTCATAATAAAATTTTTATATCAAAAATAATTCAACAAACCTATTTCATGAAATACCTAAAGAATTTTAATACAAAATTTGAATACTTTTTGGAGTGACTTGATAGTGAGAAGAATAGCGTTGACCACAACCCACTCGTTTAGAATAACTCACGAACTTGACAAAGATCATTATTTGTGGCTATTGCCCTAAAATAATCACAATGTTATAATTTTGGTTTCAAATGTCTTAATCTTTACATAACCATTATTTTTTAACTTCCTTCTCTCGAATACAATGAAATGAATCGGATACTGTGGCCCCATCGTCGGGAACTATAAACGATGTTACGTACGGAAGATAACACCCTATATATAAATTAAATCTGATTACTTGTACACTGATACTAATCTAATATTTTTGAGATGAAATGCAAAAAAATAATTGGTTTGGTTTTACAAATACGACACGAAATACTCATAATTACATTTCAATTAGAGCTGTGTAGTTTTCAACAGACATTAATTAATGTCATCTTTATGATTTCATTTATTCAAATTTTCAAAATGCTCTTTCGTTCTGGAAATTTGAGTTTTTTTTTTTCAAAGTTTCAAGATGAAAAAAAATAGCTACTCGTTTTTTAGCGTCGGCGTCGTTTACATCACTGAATGTAAATTTTAGACTTTTGGGTACCTGCACAACAAAATGATTTCAATATTTTGTAAACCACATTGTTGAGTAGTCAGTGAGTTACGAAGATGTATCTATAGTTCGCCAAACGAAAGAATGCGGGTGAAGTCACCTGTGCGCAAACCAATTTTAGTACAGGGATATAATCATGTACTCTGATTTGAATCGGCATTGTGTATCGCGTCTCAATTTTGTCCAGATCTTTTCAAACTTACATTTACAACCATGCTGTATAAAACTGTCACCCGCATTCTATAATCTGTCGATATCTACATAGTATTATTAATTGAAAACTTATTTAACACAACAAAAATTGGATACGTAAATGAGATTAATCGTAGTATATGACTATGTTTGTGTTTACCTAACGTGTTCATTCAATAGTGTTATAATCGTATAGGTACTACTGTGATATATAATACTAAATGTCACATTTATCATGTTACAGCTCAGTTTATGCTCTAGTGGTCTTTGCATATAACAGGTATCATCTGTCAAGTTAATGCGCAACACGCATTTTTGCGTAATCTTTCCGACCATTGTCATGTAGGTACTTACTTACTTTTTCTATTGACATTGTCAATTCGGCACTAAGCTACATATTAAAATGAATACGAAGTTAAAGTCTAATTCGATAGATGTCACTAGTTTTGAGCGACATTTATTTATATAGTTTAACACATACATACATACATACCATCACGCCATGATCTTACGGGGTAAGCAGAGAGTCATACTCCTCTATTTTTGCACACATTGCTGACTCCTAGTTTGATCATACCCTTATAAGATCATTTATAAAGAAATAGACAAAATATTTTTTGCATTCCAAAAATTAATGTATTATTGATTTCAATGTTGGAGATTGGTAAGCGTCAACTATGCATCGGTGAGAGATGTACTATTAAAACAAAATAGAAAAAATCTCAAAATAAAGAAAGATAACAATAAATAAAAAATAAATCATGTATCGAACAAAAATATGCACATCATTACACAACGTTACAGAATCAGTCGGAGAAACGGTGTTTATATCACAGATGTAACGTCAGTGTAAGCATTTGTAGATCTAGGTATTATTAACAATGAGAGTTCATACTTTACGGTTGTCAAAGTTGCCAAATAACAAAGTTTTTTTTGTTTGAGTGTGTATATTGCTTCCTTCCCCGTAGTAAAAACATATTTATTTCGCTGCTCGTATTATTTGTACGATATTATTACATACCACTATGTGTGTTTTATGTTGTATGAAACTTTCATAACATTATCATGAAATCAGATTTCTTTTGATAGGAATTTTCGCCTAGTATTTTATACTCTAACATGGAAGTATTTACTGTCTTCATTTTACTTGTTCTTTGTATTTTTTACACACACACACATACCCTCACACACACACAAACACCCTCACACACACCCACACACCCTCACACATACACACACACACACACACACACACACACCCTCACACACACACACACACCCTCACACACACACACACACCCTCACACACACACACACACCCTCACACTCACACACACACACACACTCACACACACACACACACACTCACTCACTCTCACACACACCCACACTCACTCACTCACTCTCTCACACACACACACACACACACACACTGTCATACTATAATTATATAATTATATTTATTATTTAAAAATATTTATATTTATTCACGTGAACACTTTCGTACTATGCCATAAACTCTCGTGCTATCTTTACGCCATACACGTTTGCTCTATATAGTTTCGTGCTATCCTAGACACTGTCGTACTATCTATACACTTTCGTGCTAGGTTTATCATACAGTTTCGCACTTTCCCATATACGTCATATACTTCGTGCTGTCCTAGACACTGTCGTACTATCTATGAACTCTCGTGCTATCTCATACAGTTTCACACCATCCCATACATTCTCGACAACTAGACAATCAAAATGTTTCATTATTTAGTACGATATATAATCGCTAATTTCAATTATTAATCAATTTGTTAAATAATCGATTTTAAACATAATTTTGTCAAATCGTTTACATTAATTGAATAATATAAACTAATATTAAAATGACTTCTTATTTCGGTTGCTCAAACCTCGTATACGGTTTTGTGGTAAAACTCTGTATTCATAATATTTAACCAATTGTTTATGAATTCATAATATTACTTATTAAGATTTCAATTAAACTTTTGTTTTAATCACGTGGTATTCGGCTCACGTTGTTTCTTGTTTCATTACACCGTAAGTGTTTGAAGGTCGTGGAAAACGTGATTATATGACGCTGCTTTTAATTTTTATATAAACGATATCTTGTTATTATTTTTTTGTGTATTATAATGTCTTTCTCACTAAACATATTTACATTGTGGATATTCTTTTTAAACAAAGTTACATTGTTATTATAATATATTTAAAAAAGACTAAAACAAGAAAATCTATGTGATATTACTTCGTTTCTTCCTCTCTTTTTTCTTTATCCTTTTGTTTATCATTTCTTAAATTCGATCTGTGTTGTCTATTTTTTTACTTTTTCTCCTGTAATCTTTTTTTATATTTATCATATGATAACCTTATTGGCATAGTACACACGGTTGTATATATACCTTTTTTAACTTTAACTCAGAAAAAAAGTAACTATATTTAAAAGAGACTTATTATAAACATACTAAATATGTACAATTGTTCCTATTTGGAAATTTACTGCCTCACTAAACGAGTCTGTTCTGAGGCAGTACTTTTTCAATTTGGTCTAAGGTTACATGTTATTGAATTCATAAGAATTAACAGAAATAATTAAACATTAAGAAAAGAAAAGTCTATAAATTATAGTGGAATTGATATATTTTAATGAAGTTACAATTAAATCAAAAATATTGTGATGATAAATAATAGTTCAACGTGGATTATTATATCAAATATGGACAGGATAGGAAAGATTGGAAGTATTCAATTAATCCTATATATAATATGTTGTGCGGGACAAGGTGAAACGGTATAGCGTGCGTGCGACATGCGACCTGCCGCATGACTTATGCGAATCCATCAATTCCTCGTCCGGCTCCTTACCGCCCGCCTCCTCCCTGGTGATATTATGTGTGTGTATGTGTTTATTTATAGCGCACGTTTATATTTGTGCCCTCCCATGTTTTTATGAGTTTACTGTCGATCCGTTTACATCGGCCCCCCTATTCACCAGTCATTCGAAGTAGGAAGTCCCCGTAAATACGATTTAATAGCCTCGGAGAACGGTACGCAAATCGAATGTCTAATAATGTGTACGGTGTTTCGATTTTCCGTTCTTTAAAATTATATTTGTTGCTGTCACGTGAAAAACATGAATCATTTTTATTTAGAAATATATTATTTTTCTTCTTAGATCTAGTTAACAATCAATTTTATTTTTATCTTTTAAAGCCATTTACGTGAAAATACAGGTACAACGTTCTGGAAATTGTGGTTTAAAAGATTGATTATTTTTATTTTTAACATTGCTAAAAACGACAGAATGCCGGCTAATCCTTCCTCCACCGGAAGACCAATCCGGACACGGAAAGTATTAGCATTGCTAAATAACTAAAGAGTTTTTTCGTCGTGGAGTGGAGCGGAATGCGCATATACCAAAAATACCAATAAACAAATTTGCGCTCTGCGAATCTCACATGCCGTATTCACGAATTATGCAGCTACGAGTATCAATATGCTGAGAAAAAAATGAGGGAATGTATTGAATATTGATTTAAAAAATAAATCCGTCAACAAAATATGTTTTTAAAGGAATTCTTCAATTTTTTGTCAGTGTATGAGTATAAGCATAGATAAATAATTATTATTAAATGAAATAATAATTAATGAATCATAAATGATAAGGCGATCTACGCGTGTCAAGATGGAAAAATGTGGCCTTAATCGTGAGGGACATGGTGTGATGGTGTATGTTAGAGAAACATTATTGATTTATTTAGGGAAGCCAACAGCTCATATACATTTTTATAATACAATTTATGCGTAGTATAATTGAAAGCCTTCATCGCTTTCAGTATTTCGTGACGAATCTTATCGTATTTCGCATTGAAGATGTCTACCTCGGTTGGGGATAACGTGTTGTGAGAATTACATATCCGTGGAATTGTGGCATTCTTCCTGACATTAGTTCTACATACTAGTGCATGTAAAAGTTCAGGTCGGAGATCCGTTCTACCTGGAACGTGGATACCCACTAGGTTGACAAGCTCAGGCGAGTCGATGATACCGTTCAGACTTTTTTGCAACAGCGATTGGTCGTGCAAGACTCTTCTAGATTCGAGAGTTTCGAGTTTGTGGTATTTTAGTGATAGTCAGTAAAATTCCAATGAAATTTATGTTTTAAATTGTTATTGAATTTATGTTGTATTCTTTCAATTTATTGTAGTGATATGTATTGCGTATAAAGGGGACGAAGTTTATGTGCAAAATTAAAGGTGAAGGCATATATAAGCGGTGTATAAAATGTAAAAAGTTTTGGTATTTCTAAATGGCTTGCATAGGTGGATAATAAATCCCAACATCTTACATATTTGCTTTGCTAATTATATTATTAATGTTTCAATGTATTTTCATTTTGCATCAAGTATCACACCCAGGTCTCTTATATAATTGACTTCGTTGATATAAGAGTCATTGAAGGTTATATCTAGTTTATGATATTAGTAAATGTTATTTTATTACATTTCGATATGTTAAGTTTTAGTATATTTAATGTACAGTATCTGTCAAGGTCTCTTTGCAGATTGTAGCAGTCGGTTATGGAGTTAATTACATGGTATATTTTCGTGACAACGGCAAATGCGAGATATGACGAATGAATGAAACATTTGTGAATATCACACTTGTATATGTTAAATACGAGGGGACCTAGGTAAGATTCTTGAGGAACGCCTAAACAAGGAACGAAGAAACTGGATTTAAATCCTTCGACCATAACTGACTGCAATCTCCACATGAACAAGTGTCCATGTATACATAAGTTATGTAATTTCGATAACAGTATGTCGTGGTTCACTCTGTTAAACGCCTTTGCATAAACATTATAGTTAAACAAAGAAGGAACATTTCTGATTATAGTTTTTATTGTAATGGGAAGGTCATGAGTGTCATAAAAAATAAAATAAACACGATATGAAATACCTACTGTAAATATCATATTGGTGACATGACAACTTGTGTGATTTACTGTCGCGTATTATTTCGATACTTATTAACTTTACTATAATAGGAGAGTCATTAATAATTCTGTTTACAAAATGTTTTTCCCTTCCGATAATAATAACTGATCATTATCGTTTTTTTGTATCACATTTAGACAGTGTTATTGTTTTTACAAAACCGTAGTTAAAATGCATTACCTACCTTCACACAAAAAATAAGGCCGATAGAAAAGAATGATAAGTAGAGTTCGGTCAAGACACGATCGCATAAATGGGATCTTAAAGGATGGAAAATAAAATAAAATAGAAGAGGTTCGTCAGACAATACATGGACGTGCATATCAATTTCATATAGAAAACAACTCGTACCCATATAACTTTGCAACTGCAATACCCTATTGGGCAATCAACCTATTAAATAATATTCCTGTATAGCTAATAGATTGCAAACATAAAAACATACATGTATCAGTTACTCAACCGAAACGTACGTCCTCACAAAAGGAAAATACATATTTGGATATACAATCAGTTTATTTGAACTTAAATAAAAATTCATAAAAACATACTTCAGTTTTAACAACAGGCGCATATAAAAACATAAACAATAAGATATCTATCGGTGCTACATTCTATGTACATATTTAGAACTGTGTTAAAAAATTACATATTACTTGCATTGAGATCGCAGAGTAACAATTTTATTATTAAAAGGAATTGGATAGAATCAATAAGGATAGAATTTCTATGATTTTATCGCAGTTTCCATAGAAACGAGTTTTTATAATGGAATACTCTTAAATTACCCCCTAAAATACGTGGGTCGCGGATCTTTAAAATTTGACTTATGATACAAATTGAGACGACGTAATATCATTACTAGAGTTACTCCACAGTCTAGCGGATTATACTTGAAAATATGAGATTACTTTCTTACGATTAATTAGATAACTTGTATACTTTCATTGTTTCGATCTTATTTCTTAGTACTAACTAAAGATGGAGAGTAGACAATATTAGAACAGTGTCTTCCGCATAACCATTACTACCTTACCTCCCCCGACTGAACGTCCAGACGCTGGCAAACTCTCTTTTCCACAATTGAGGCAATTTGTCAAAACGTCAAAGTGTAGTGAGATGGTGTCGCTGCGATATTATTATTATGGTCCAACGCTCCTTGTACGACGGCCGCTTTTTACTATACCGTCGGCGGCGTTGTCGAGACGAGCCATTATCGCGATTTCCGTTCGCGGGACTGAAACCTCCCGCGTCCTCCGGCTCTTCTCCTCCCATCCTTCTCTCACCGTTCCTCTAGCACCAGGATGGCGAAACTTTTAATCGTAAAATCGATTTTTTCACTAATAAATTGGTACTTTAATCAAATGTATTTTTATTCTGTCCTTCGAGCCGGATCGTACATTTTTATTCGTGTAATCAATTTTTTGACTAATAAATTGGTGCTTTCTTCAAATGTATTTTTATTCTGTCCTTCGAGCCGGATCGTACATTTTTATTCGTGTAATCAATTTTTTGATTAATAAATTGTTCCTTTATTTAATCAACCGTATTTTTATTCTTTCCTTCGAGACGGATCGTATATATTTATTCTTAAAAACGGTATTTCCACTAATAAATTGTTAATTTTATCAAATGTACTTTTATTCTGTCCTTCGAGCCGGATCGTATATTCTTATTTATTTCTTGCACGCATGCATACGTGACCCCAATAGACTATGCTATGGCCACATTTGGATACATTAACTACTAATAACATGTTAAAGAAAGCTTTAGACATGAAGTCTCCACTGGTCACATGGCTGTCAAGTATCAAAAAATATTTTCGAGAGAGAGATCTGAATCCATCGGACAGACGAGTTTGGTGCAGTAAAATCAGAAGAGCGGACCCCAAGTAAATGGGTCAAAGACGAAGTAGAAGAAGAACAAGGCTAAGATATGGGGCATTAAAAAAATATCACTATTGAATTCGAAAAGGAATATAGAGGATGTTAAAGAAATATAAGAAAATTATAATATGTAAGTATAAGAGACATAGAAAGAATGAGTGATGATCATCTGACAAAAAAAGTATATATCGATGGCTAACTGAACATATATTGTATGTCAATTATTGATACTTTTGAGAAAACTCAACATAATTTACATAATTTTTAAATACACTATATATTTTGCTGAATTGCATATGGACATACCATATTTTCACAGATCAAAGTCGAGCTCTACAAAATGTGTATCATTACTCAATTTCACCAAAAAGTGGTCATACAATATATGTCCGGTTAGCCATCGATATATGGCTGATAAAAAAGGAAGGTAAAGTAGAGGTCGGCCATGGAAAATTTGGCACAATCACATGAATGGAATTTTGAAACATGGAGACGTTAGAAATAATAATAGTAAAAGAGCGCGTATGAGACGATGCGTGCAAGAGAGATGCCTGGCGTTCGGTTCTTTTTGCCTACCCCAAATAGGGAAACAGCGTGTTTTGTGAGCTTTTATTTATTTGTTTTTTTTTTATTAATATGTTGCATAACTAATACATGCAATGAATGCTTTTTAGGGACGTAACAACAAAAGTAGCGCACTTAATTAAAATTATAACGGTCTTATTTAATAATTGCGACGGTCATAAGCATAATCCGACGCTTATCCATTTTTTTGTAAGGCCATATGTTGTGTCTGAGCGTCGGTTTAAAGTTTAGTTGTAAATATACGAGTGTTAAAGTCCATTTTGTTGTGTAGGTGCTCTTACCGACAGTTGTCGATCCCTTGGTAACAAAGACGACCGCGGGGAGGCATCTCCGGTTTTCCTTCCCCCCCCCACTCCTTCCAAACCGCTTTGTTTGCACCGAAAGAATAATGATGCTCCCAAAGTTTTCCCGCTTGTTTTTTTTAATGCGCGTTATATTCGCCATACTTAATTTCCCACCAGATGCGAACAAATGTGTTTTCATCAGAGCGGCTCGAGTGTCCTGTCTTGATGATCAATAATGCCTTCTGACTGTAGGGCACTTGAGGTGTTTTCGTTTCACGTACAACTTTACCCGCTACATTGTATACTAAGTATGTACCTCTTAATTATTACGATAAATCATGAAAAATTTTAATGTATGCTAGTGAGACATGGACATGGCAGAAGACGCATGAAAGTAGAATTAACGCGGTTGAAATGAGGTCACTAAGACGAATGTGTGGTAAAACGATGTATGATAGAATACGAAATGAGGATATTAGACGAGAATGTATGATTGAAAGAAATATCTTAAGTAAGATGAAAATAAATGCCCTAAGGTGGTTCGGCCACATAGAAAGAATGAGTGATGACCGTCTGACAAAAAAAGTATACAAGGCTGATAAAAGAGGAATGAAAAGTAGAGGTCGGCCAAGAAAGAGTTGGCACGATCACATAAATGGGATTTTGAAAGATGGAGATGTTAGAAGTAAGAATAATAGAAGAGCGTGTATGAGACGATGTATGGACGTGAATGAAGCGAGGAATGTATGTCAAGAGAGAGGAGTCTGGCGTTCGGTTCTCTCTGCCTACCCCAAATAGTGAAATGGCGTGATGGTATGGTATGAAAAATTTTAATCTTGATGAGCAAGTCTTAATTTTTTTTCTCACACTTCATTATTTGGAGTTATAATGATATAGATTATGAGACAGCGGCTTAAATAGTGCGTCCACTCTAGTATTGTTTTCGGGTGTCACGTTAGTGCCGAGTAATTGAAAATACAATGATTGACATAGTCAAAACAATATCAGTTCGGCATGAGTTTCACCACCCATTCTGAATGCTGCCTTTTTAGGTGAGACGAGACTGGTTTGTAGGTATTCACACACTTGTCGTGCTTCCTTTTATAAGGGCATGCACACCCGTCGATGGTTCCCCTATATCAGTGATGATGACATATATGATAATATGTCTGTTAAAAAGGCGGGTTCGTTGCGTTAAAGCAATATCTTCCAACCAACAAAAACGAGGTCAGGCCTCAAGTTAATTTGTTACAATGATATTAAAAGATATGTGATAATATAATATGGAACTCCTCAATCCGGGAGGTTTGTGAGGTGGTAAAAGAAAATCTTATGTAGTTGGGAAAGTATATGTTGGTCACAAACCAATCTTTTTATATCTTAAGATCGTCCCAGAGAAAAATTTCTATCAGGTAATAAAAATTAGTACCTACTCAGAAATTTCCCTCTATAGGCACATCCGTTTAACCTCTGAATGAAGCTTCGGATCGTCTCGAAAAGATGGCACCAGGGTAATTTTTTTTAAAATCGGCCGTAAACCTCGCGTTATTCTGGTAAGATACACCTATTTTTGTAACACAAAGCTTCCATCTGTATCCATACGTTTTTATCGACATATTTTATTAAGACGTTACTCTGGTATTTTTCACAAAAATGAAATCCCAGATTATATTTAATGGGATGAGTAACAATTCCATTTGTCTTGTTCGCGATATTTTTTCGAATACCTGGATGTCCACTTTGTAGCCAAGAATTAATATGTGTACATAATTTGCCGCTATAGCGTAGTGGATGTTTGTTGGTGCCAAATAATGCCGACATACCTACTAACTCAATAATATTTATCTTGTATTAATTTTTATTTTTGTGAAATGTCAACAACATATAAATGCATATTCTCAATTCTATGATGTGACCATTCTGGATAAACCTTATATAGATCGTCTGTCTACAATGTGCTACAGAGGAATCTTTCAATTCGTTGAACACATTGCTAGGAGAGAACCAGCCTGCTTCGAGAAGCTTTTTGTGATTGG
Organism: Molanna angustata; assembly: GCA_963576475.1. Taxonomy (NCBI): domain Eukaryota; kingdom Metazoa; phylum Arthropoda; class Insecta; order Trichoptera; family Molannidae; genus Molanna; species Molanna angustata. Next base: position 10,454,298 of record OY754972.1, read on the forward strand.
GTGCGTTCAGAATGAACACCAAGTGGACCTATCGACTCTCTAAGACCCGAGGTACACGGACTGCTTGTAGTAGTTGGGGGTCTGCAGTTCCAATAGAAAATTCTCGTTTAGAATACACGACTGCTTCAAGCTGCCGCTACAACTCCATATTGCAAGTGAATGAACGTTGGCAGCTTGAAGCAGTCGTTTTGCAGTTGAACCGACTGCTCCAAGCAGACCGTGTATCTCAGGTCTAAGCCGTCCATAATGACCAGAAACAGACACTGTCGCGTTCAGATTATTGAAGGTCGAGTGTACGCTCCAAACGCTCTGATTGGTATAGTATCTGTGGTTTTTATGTCAGTTGACGTTATGTTTAATGACAATATGCGTTCACAAAGATTTTAATTTTATAAAAATATTATTCAAAAGTTTTCAATAACAAGTCAAAGAGCATTATTTACTTCACTGTCCAATTGTTGTCTTTCGATGAAAATGTATCCTAAAACCACACGTATATGATAAATGGCATTTGACATTTAAAACGCCCCAATTTGTGTTCAGAATGAAACGCCGCTCAAAAGCGTTCAGCGAGACTGATGTGAAAAACGCCATAATCTGCAACTTCAGGTGCATCCGACACTCGACGTCGAGTGTTCTATCTGAACGCAGCCATGTGCAACCTAGAGGGAAAAAGATCTCGCGGTTTTTTAATGTTCAGATAGTGATCATATTGCAGTGTACGCGTACCATAAGGGTAGATGTCGGATATTGTAACCTTAATTATGTATGTCATCATGATTTTTTTTGGAGTAATTTTTAATATATATTGTCTTATTTTGTTGCAGATGGAGCCGAGTGCGTCGGACGCGGGGCGGCGTGGCGCCGGGACGCCGCCGCACTGTGATCTCACATGGCATTTCAGGTACTTAACATTATACATCTAACTAACATAATATACCAACACATCTTCTCGAATTTACATATGACCGTCTTCCGATTTGCCCGACCATTGCACTCGCCGAAAAGTAATGATCCAAAAGATGGTATGGTACGAAGATGTGTCGTAAAATATTATTTATTTGGACATTTGACTCCTGGGACGAAAATAGGTACCATATTTCAATTCCCGGTGATACATGGCTTTCTTTATTTTTCGAGTTTATTGAATGGCGGAAAAATCAATGCTGATCTTCTATATATGTATTAATACGTGAAGCTAAAACTTCGGACCCATTTTTAAGCATACTGCGCGCACGGAGGAATTCAAGATTTGGCATAGTTAAAGTTAAAATGTATACATTGTAATATGGTACAAATACATTAAATAAAATAAAAAAAATTTCACGTCATAATACAGATGGTTTATTTTCATACTGCCAATGTCAAACACGTATGGTCAAATGCAGTAATTTTATTTGAAGAATAAAGATGAATTCAAATACAGAACATGTTTAAAAAAATAAAAAAACTACTGTGAATCAACTGGTACTTACTTAAACACTACTTATAGGTCCAATGACTTTCTAAACTTCATTTATTGAATTACAGTCGAATTTTGACCTCTGAGCGTTCACTAATATTAATACGTATACGTTTACGACTTTAGAAAAAATAATTTATTTATGACGCGATGCATGGATGTAAATGAGGCAAAACATGTATGTCAAGATAGAGGTGACTGGCGTTCGGTCCTCTCTGCCTACCCCAAGTAGGAATACGACGTGATGGTATGTATTTACTGCATTTGGCACTCCCGTAAATTTGTTTTCCAAAGATCTATACTAATTTTAAAATGAGTGCCTTCTAATTTTATATGGCAACCCTCTTTATTGATTGATGGGGGGTAAGTCTGGTCCTACCGGCGAAATCAAAACCCTCACGATTACCCATATCATGGATATAATTATTATATGGAGTTCTATAATATCTTTAGATGTCATAGAACTCCATATGATAATTATATCCATGATATGGGTAATCACTAGGGTTTTGATTTCGCCGATTGGACCAGACTTGCCCCCCAGATCAATTTAGCTTTGCAAAAATAATAAATGTTAGTCAATACCTAAGTAGGTATCTACTATTAAAATTATACTTTTACAAATATTTTTTTAGCACTCTCATAACAATTCGGTGATCGTGCTTTTGCTGTGGCTGGACCAGCCTCGTGGAATGAACTACCACCTGAACTGAGGCAAATCGACAACTTAGCACTATTCGGGAAACACCTGAAACTTCCGCGAGTCTTACAAAAACCTGTAATATATTCAAAGCGCCCTTGAGGTGAGGTTATCACAAAAACGGCGCTGTAAAAATCATCCCAATCTATTATTATTATAATTTGATGACTGTTGATTCCAAATCTATAACAAAATTAAAGAATCGTTTACACGAACCAAAGTCAAACCTGAAACTCAGCTTAGCAGTCATGTGTCGTATCTGATTCTAAATAAATAACAAAGGTTATAAAAGGATACGGACGAATAGGGAAGGGACAGTTTGCAAAATATAGATTGAAGGCTTATAATATTATTTACTTTTGTCTGTTTAAACATGATCACCCCCTATGTAGTAATGATCATACGCAAGACTAAAACCAGACTGGTCTTAAATATTGGACTGTAATGAGTCTACGATTTTTACGACAAGTTGAAATTCTGTAATGGATTAGACGTGTCGGTGGCAGAGCGGCCGCCTCGCTGGATTAGTATGGAAGTTCAGAGAACGCTGGTTCGAATTTCACTTCGGCCGATTTATGCGTGATTTATGGAATTTATGAAGAAACTTATTTACTTGTTACAAGGACATGGCTATTCTTAAAAATTAATAATAATAAACTATTTGTTTTAACGTAAAATATAAGTTATCTACAGAGAGCTCGCCAAGCGAAAGAATACGGGTGACGTCACCTGCGAGCAAAACAATTTACAGGCATATTCTTTGATTTGAATCAACCAATAAAAACATGTTGATACATTCTCTCAATTTTAGAGCTCTATATAAGTTTTACTCTTTTATAATAACACTTTAATTTTTGAAAATAATTAAAAAATAACTTGCAATTTTATGTTAAAAGATTCTGTGCACTTTTTCAGAGTTAATTTGTAAAAAATCCGTGTATTTTTTAAAAGATTTGACGTTCAGTAGTTATTTATTATTAAGTATGTATTTATCCTCTCAACGATTTAACATGAAAATCTTAGTAGACAAAACAAAAAGCATGGACACCTCAAGGCATCCAGTACGATGCAAACTTACAACCGAAAATAAAACCATAGAACAAGTGATGCGATTTAAGTACTTGAGTGTCGAAGTGTCCAGCAGCAATAACCTCTTTGACGAAGTAAGAGAGCAAGCGAATAAGGCCGCCGTCGTGGCTGGATGCTTGAAAAATGCTGTATGGAGAAACAGAGACATGCTGAAGGAGAGTATGGTAAGGATCTATAAGGCCTGTGTAAGGCCGATCATGACATACGGCATAGAAATAAGAGCTGACACCGCCAGAACAAAAAACCTCCTAAGAACCACTGAGATGAAGACTCTACGACCCATCGCAGGCGTAACACTTCGTGACAGAGTAAGAATCTCGGTGATAAAAAGAATCTGTGATGTCGAAGATGTTGTGCGATGGGGAAGAACACGAAGACGATTCTGGAGAGATTATGTGGGGAGAGCGGGTTCGGATCGAGTGGTGAGGATAGCAGCGGATGGGGAGATAACAAATGGCAGACCCCCTGGAAGACCACCCAAATGATGGAAGGATAGCTGGACGTCCACTTTACAAGAGCAGGCTCCGAGAATAACAGGACACAGTCCTATCTAAAGCAGAAGAAGAAGTATGTATTTAACATTTTGCGCCCCTGTTCTTGCAACGTAGAATTCAGTCTCGGTCTTTCTCTACGGACCAAAATTTATTTCGCCCATCACTACACCTCGGTTACGTAATATATTAAATTTGGTGTCTATCCGATTTGAAAATGGTTTTTTTAACCTTTGTATCTGAAGGTGTTAGGCTTCGATTCAAAAGAATAATAATATCATACCTGTGTGTGTATATATGTACATAGTTATCTTTACTTTAGTCCTTTGAGTCTTCCTAAACCAATAAACCTCACGATCCAATGGCGTTTTCCTTTCCCCGGGGTGTGTTCAACTGGCGGTTACGTTTTCAAATGTCAAAAGTCATCGCCACCCATCCCGTTGCAAAGAGGAAGAGGAGACAAGAGATGGTACTTAGTACCTACCTACTTTTTTGAGATTTGCCTACATAGTCTATACCAGAATACATAATTTCGTTTTAGCCTGTTCCACAATCGATTAAATTCTTTTATTAGATTTAGTTTAATGATTTATTTATATATACTAGCGGACTTGACAGACGTTGTTCTGCCCGAAAGTTGGCTTGCCTTCTATTCGATGGTTCAGCATACATAAAAAAAAATCATTTTATTTTAGACATTTTCCATGACTCATAGAGTCTGAACGTAAACAAATACAGATATTATTCAACCCAATTCCCTAACTCCTTCAAACAAGCTCTTTCATTCACTCCAATAATCCCTCCTTTTCCTCATTTTATTCTCATTATGTATTGTATTTTTTATCAATCATTTTTTTTCTCTTATATTCGTTATTATTTTACCTACTACATTCTTTTTTAATTAGAGGAAAACATTATTGGCTTGTACTAATATTAATAGCACCATAATATAATGTAACTTCACAATATTTACAAAGCTGTAGTTTTCTGAAATAAAATAAATAAAAATAACCACACACCGTCATCGCATATTCCAAACTGTGGGGTAGCCAGCAACAGGTGTGCGGGTGTGCGTTAATTTATAAAAAGGAAGTACAACACATGCGTGTATACCCACACATCAATTTCGCCTCAGCACTATGTATAAGACTTATACACTTAGTGTAAACATCACCACTATTTAGGTGATGAAATACGTAAGATATCATTTTGCCTGTTTATTTTTTGATTACCCGGCTCTTACGACACACCAGAAAATGATAATAGAAAAAAAATCATAGTCGGTCTAGCCGTTAAGGAGTTCAGTGACATACACACGTATAGAAGAATTATTATGTAAAAATATTAATGAAATTCCTGTTTGCATAATACTAGGCGAACATTTTTTCCATATTGTTTTATATTGTTAGTTTCACTGTTACAATTTTTCATTCGAATTGTGAATCTAAACCATCCGGGGACCCACTCAAACACGCATAAAAAAAAACATCAAATCGGTCCAGCCGTTTAGGAGGAGTTCAGTGACATACATACGTACAGAAGAATTATATAAACAAAGATAATTGTAAGGTAATGCGCTCTCCGATGTTTTCAAAAATTTAAAATAACCCATGTTTTGAAAAGACGAAGAGTTGGATTACAAGACCTCATTTTATTTGAATGAAAATAATAAAAAATCAATGAAATTTCAAAAATATAAGAATATTATGATATGTAAAAATAAAATCATGTAAGACAATAACGCAAATAAGAAATGATGAGGATTATGTTTGGTAATGAAAGATTTTAAACCGTATATTCACTTAAGAGGCTATAGTAGGCTATACATTATATTTTGAAAATAATTTCCCTAATACCCTCAACATATACGTCTTTGAAATAAGGAACAGTTTGTATGTACATCTTTAATCTATTGCATGATTTTTTTGAATTTTGAATTTGTTTAATACTTTTCTTGTAAAATTAGTTTTAGTAAAACCCTTTTTTATTTTTTTACTGTAAGTAACTAAAAAACTACAAGGCCTATGAAGTATATTTTTACTTTATTCGATAGAGAATATGAAAATCTACCGGCTGAATTTTTTATTATTATAAAATTTCAATGACTCTTCTTGCTATTTAAAAAAAAACCTCTAAATTTTACCATTTTCGCACGATAAAATGTTGTATATCACATATCAGGTGATATACAATATTTTCTCGTGTTTCATACATTAGAAGCTAATTTAGTGTGCATTTTTGCGTATATCCGTATATCCAGGGTATAGTAGGGCCTTAAATGCAGATTAATTCTCGGGCAACTAACACTTACTATGTCAAATATTTATTTAACACCTACGAGATTGCCCTGCCTGCCCTGCTACCTGCTCACTCGAGGACCTACTGCGCTGTAGTGGCGCAGCATCTAACGTTGCCAACTATTGGTCGAGAACTGTTTGAATGCTGCTGACACGAAGAAGAAGAAGAAGAACACACTCAAAAAATGTAGTTGTTAAAAATAAATGATTTACTGCTAATAATAACCAAGCAACTTTGTTATTATAGTACCTGCAAAGTTCTTTACTAAAAATTGCCAAGTAAATAATCTGCTAATTTTAACCCAGTAGCTTTGTTAACAATCTGTCAAAATTAAGCTAGGTTCACATTACTGTGTCGTGGTGTGTCGTGGCGAGACAGAATGTTATCAGTTTCATTCATTTAGTATGATTAGATTCACATTAATGTGTTGCATTGTGTTGTGGCGCGTCTGTCGTGTCGGCAATCGATGGATACCTGATCGCTCCACAGAGGTGGTGGGGGATCTGTCGCAACACAACACACCACACTAATGTGAATCTAGCAGTCAACGCGTTATACTCGATAATAATAATAATAATAATAGTTAATTTTATTTAGACATAAAAAAACATATAGAAATTAATACATCTTGTATAAACAAAAAGTATATAATATTTTTTAAACAAAAAAAATGAATGTGGTTGTATAGTGTCATTCTGTTTAAAAATTTCCGACGAACTTATCGAGTAAGACAATTTAAAATTCTATATGACACAAAATCCAAAGAATATAAGGACCAAGCTCTAAGATAATATGCTGTTTGAGAGGAAATAGCAAAGACATTAAATAAATCGGTCTTTCTTTTGTTCCTATAGGTTGGCGAAACTTGCCGTTCCTTTTTTTTATATCCATTTCAATTAAATTGTAACTTGATCAAATTGTATTTTAGTCAGTCTAAAATATCTATGAAATCTTTTTTTATCCCTTCTAATTCCTGAATCTCTATCGAGACAGAGAAATGCGCCCCTGACCCAATATCTTCATTTCTTTTTTAAGAAGACTCGTCTGTATCCTAGAAAAACATTGCACTTAACCACGGCTCAATTCACAATGATCTGAAAATGCGACACATTGCAACACGACACAACACAATAATATAAACACTCACCCGACACGACAGATAGCTCCCCAACACAACACAACACAATAATATGAACCCACCTTTAATCTAGTGACTTGGTTAACAACGGACAACTTTGTATAATTAGCCAAGTAACCTGTCAAAAATTAACCTACTAACTTTGTAATATTAGTTACTGTCATTTTTTTGCAATATCTAAATGTCATATAATATATAGTTACCTACTCAATTATTTTCATATTCACATATGGTCGTCGTCATAAATTATTCTGTCGTAATGATAATGCACTATAAATAATTAATCGAAATAAAAGTGAGATTTCCACATGCCAGTGAGAGTATTTTCTTTAATACTACAACATGTGGTTACCTTATTGGCTATCGGCTTTGCGTAAAGCTCGACAAGTAAGGGAATGAGGGTAAATAGTTTTGTACAGCATAGTTGTAAAAGTCAGGGCAAAGGAAACACTCAATACGTCACACAACGTCGAACGTCAACTGAATTTATTGGTTGATTTGAATCTCAGAGTATATTATCTCTGTACTTAAATTGATTTGTTATACATAATTTATTTATTTTATTTAGTATAGCCTCTCGGGCATCTAACAGGTGCTATGTCAAACATTAATTTAAAAGGCACCCACCAACAAGTTGCAACATTCTGGAAAATATGATATTTGTCAGTGGTCGGGGAACTTTTCTAACCATTACCCCTAAATATTTTTACGTAAGTCGATATTACCCCTTCCCCCCATTTTGAAAAGAAGACAATCAATGTAGGTATATTTAAATAAATATTATTTGTTAAATTAATTTGCACGGAAAATAAAAAAAAAGTTACATGAAAATATTAAGTATGTAATAGACAAACAAAATAAAATTCTCAAATTGGATCAAACCAAAATTCATTTTTACCCTATTTGGGGTAATTTACCCCGGTTTCCCGACCGCTGGTCTAACAGATCCAGATTGAATACACAATTTAAAGCTGTGTCTACACTGGAAATCGAACCCGGGACCTTTGACTCAAGAGTCAAATACATAACCATTTGAGCCAAAACAAGCATTTAATACGTTAGTTATAGGAGTCGTATTTCTCTTACATTATTTAAGAATAATGTAAGAAAAAGTTGAAGTCCAGTAAGCAGTATTCTTGCAGACGGGACTTACCTTTTTCTATTACGACTTTTTTTTTTACTTAATACGACCGCTTAGGAGTGTTAGATATAGAAATATTAATTGCGTACCCACCTTCAGTATTTCTTTACAAAACTCATCATGTTATGCATTGAAAATAAAATTAAACTTGAAATTTAGTTCATCGTATTTTTAATAATAGTAAACACTTCCTTGCACTTTGTGCAAGTTGCGAATTTAATGCCGTATGGCAATTTTTCCAACTAAACAGTGTGTCTAGCAATCTTTGCGTGATAAATGAATTTAAATATAAATTTTGTCTGTGCATAGTTGATGTCGCCCGCATTCTTTTGCTTGGCAAGCTCTACATACATCATAAGTACAAACATGTTTTTTGGTATACATAAAATATTATAATGGCAACAATACACCACGCATGTAGGTAGATACCTTCCGAATTTTTTGATGCCATGAAACATAGGTGTTTGCATCAGTAATGGTCAGCGGGCATAACGAGCCGCTAAAAGTTCCGTTACGAATATTAGACGAGTCGATTAAACTGTAACACAGAGCTATTATAACATATACCTACATATATTTTAACAACAACGAGAAAAAAAATAATATCAATTAAAAAAACAGAATTCGTTTGAAATAACTATTTTCGAATTCTTATCGCTATTCTGGGGGGCAAGTCTGGTTGACCGTCGAAATGAAAACCCACCTTGTTTACCCATATCATGGATATATATTTTTTTTATTATTTATCAAGGAAACATACAGTTTTATTAATAAATTGTAATAGTACAAAATAATAATCAAATAAACCAGCAAAGTTTCCATAAATGGTTAACAATAAAATACTTTATGAAGAAAAAGAACATTAGTTGTAGCAGGAGGAAGAATAAACAAGATTGAAATAAAACATAACCTAATAAAAAACATAAATAATAAAATAAATAACCAATTAACCAGTCAAGAAATGAAAAAAAAGAAAAGAGTTAATACGTATCCACATATAAGTTAAAAAGAATTCTTTTCACACAATATTATAAAGTTTTCTTTTAAAAGCTGCAAAATCGTCATTTAGATATTTAGAATATCGATTTCAGACTTAATGACAGAATTATACAATTTACAACTATTTCTGACAAAAGAATTCTGGGCATAATTAGTTTTACAAATAGGAATAGCAAATAATTCATTCGATCTAGTACTGCGTAAAGGGCAACGAAATGCAATTTTCTCCAACAGATATGCCTGGAATCCACAATGCAATTCACTATTTTAAATAAAAATATCAAAGCAAACACTTTTCTACGCTTATTTAAACTGAATAGTTTGCATTGGTTTTCCCCAAAACGATATGTTAAATAATTGAAAAATTTATCTTGAACTTTCTCAATACGATCAATATAATTATGTTCGATATTGGGGATTCCATATGATGGAAGCGCACTCAAGGTGTGATCTGACATATGCCATGTATAACAATTGGAAGGTAAATGGTACAGAGAAAGGTTTCGAAATACGAAGAATGAAACCCATTTGTCTATTGGCTTTTTCTAGTGCATATTCTATATGATCTTTAAATAACAATTTAGAGTCAAGCAACACGCCAAGGTCTCTCACTCTCTCCACACGCTTAAGCATCAGATCATTTAAGTAGTAGTCAAACATCAACGGGTTAGTTTTGCGCGTGAACGTTATTATATTACATTAATTATATAATTATTATATGGAGTTCTACAATATCTTTAGATGTCATAGAACTCCATACGATAATTATATCCATGATATGGGTAATCACTGGGGTTTTGATTACGCCGGTCGAACCAGATTCCCCCCCTGGTTTTTAAATTATGTTTTTTGTTTGTTTGCTAGATGTGCACAAACCGTTCCTCTTCTTCCTAGCCATGTGCAATCCACGATAAAGGCCGATTTTATATTTTTCCTTTGGGTCCGTTACCCCGCCGAAAATTATCAAGATATTTATTTGCCTACAACTATGTATGCCTATATATAGTTTAGGGAACAAAACAAAATCCGACAAAATTGTTGAATTGTTTATAACTATAGTTGGCGTACATTTTACAAAAAAATGACATGTTACAAAATTAATGAGTTTTTTGACCATTTTTCAAAAGTTATTTCTTCGTTGTTTCTTTCCTTAATTTTTTTCAAAAGTTATTTAACCAATTGTACAGGTTTTTTATATTTTTTTTATAAAATATAAGATACAAATAAAAACATTAGGTCTTAAAACAAATTGATTTAGATCTATTTATTATTTAGTATTTTAAGAGCGTTATAATTATATTATTATAGTATCAATTGATTCGTTAAATTTGTATGAAGAGTGCTTCTGGCATTTGCGCCCCTAGTGTGAAATCTCAAATCCAGTCTCCACAGTCTACAACTTCACCCTCGGGTTTGAGAGGTGTCACCGGGAAGCCGTCGTCGTCCACGCAATAGAACCTTCCGTTCAGCTCCTGTTTCTTGGAGTATGTGCCGTACATGAAGCACGCTTGCGTCATCTCTATTCCGGCCTCCTCAAAGTACTTGGTGTCGCGAGCGCAATCTGCAATATGACGTAACAACAAACTTAGATATTATGTAGTAAACTGCGTTATATAAGGACATTGAAATAAGACCCAATAAACTGCCCGACTTTATTTACCAAAAGCGTCAGAAATCATGCTCTGTTCCAACTCCTTAACTTTATATATATATATAGTGTTCTTTCCTTTGTCTGTTACCATCCTATCCCTCTCCTTGTATATAGGTAATAATGTTTTTTCCTTACAAATTACTCGAGAACCGAAGAACCCAGAATGACCTGCTTCTATACAAAATAGTTAGTAACTGTATTTATGCTTCCCAAATAATAAGTACCTACATAACATACAATTTCGTGTGCCAGGTAGAACAAGCAGACACTCAAAATAATTTCATATACAACACTGAAGTACTAATAATAGAATTAATTCATGGTTTCCACGCGTTTGTAATCAGTATAATACAAGGTTTTATGATACTGATATATTCTATAACAAATATCCGTAATATCGCAGGAGTATATCGGAAATGACGCAGTGATATGAGGCATAGAATACCTAACTCCTTTATCCCTCCCCACTCCCCCCAATTCTTACATATCCCATTATCATTTGTATGTTTATTATTTTGAATTATTTATGGTCTTCGTTGTTTTATTTTGTTTTTGTATTTTGTATATTTTATATTAATTTCAAACTCACTCTACTATTTACATAAGTATGTTAAAGTAATATTATTTTTATATTATGTTATCTAATGTATGTTGATGAGAGAAATATGTAACATTCATTGTTATCTTTTGTAATTTGCAAATTGCTGTATGTTTCACCTTAAATTAAATAAATTTTAATACAACATTCACGACGTATTGTATGGGAAACTCATAAATGAATCAAGAATCAAAGTTTTTGAATCTCAAATGAAATAATGTGATGATACAATACCTACAGCATTCGTCATAATATGTAATTTAATAATTATTTTACCGACATTGTTCCAAATAATTAGGGAAGCAATGTTTTTAATTGGTTTTTCGTTATTTAAAATTTATTTAGTTAATATTTCATAATCTTTGTGAAATTTGATGATTACTTACTGCAATTAATAGATCCTACATTAGCTCCTAGATTGGGTTGCCAGTTGCCGATACGTGAGTCATCTTTCCAAGAACAGTATGCTCTGTATATAAAAGAAATACAGTTAAACAACATAATTCAATAAATAATAATAGCAAACCCATTTAATTGAAATGTCTATTCCAAAAACAGCAAATTTAGTACAAAAACGTACAGTAAAATCAAAAATACCTCCCTCTAGCTACTCTAGCAGAACAGATCAAAACCCAATGGGGACTAAATTAAGTTAACAATAATACTGATTATATTATCATTTTTATCTATTCAAATATAAAATTCACAATTACATGCAATATTAAATGCTTTCAAAATAACTATTTTTTACCTTCCTAATTCAGGCTAAAAGCTTTTGTGTAGCTAAAAGAAAGTTACAGGAGTTGTACCAAAAATATGATTGGTTGTATTAAAATATGATTGGTTGTATTAAAAAATGATTGGTTGTATTAAAATATGATTGGTTGTATTAAAATATAATTGGTTGTATTAAAAAATTATTGGTTGTATTAAAAAACTCGATCTGCCCAATTTTATAGTCACACAGATTAAAGAGTGTGATTATAAACATATGTTCGACAGTTCGTAAATTTTTATCTGTCGATTTGTTCAAGAGAACTTCGTTCTCTTTACATTATCGGCAAAATATCAACCCAAGATACGCGAGATTGTATGCACGGTCTATATTTTTCACGGTTTTTCCAACTTTGAAGTCAAAAAACACCAACTTAGTGGCTTCGCAGCAAATATGTATGTTCCATAGGATTTACTTAAAATTCGGAGTAGAACATTTCGTGTGTCTGTGTGTGTGTGTGTCCGTCCCTTATAACTTTTGATCCGCTCAGTTTACAGAGCCCAAATTTTCAAAATATATAAATAGTTATAGGCTTTCAAAACTTGTACCTATACTCAGAATTTAGATTTTTTGTTTCAGTCAGGGGTTATCAAATTTTGAATTATTATTTAATTTTTCCATTTATCTCAGAAACCATAAGATCTAGAACGCTGAAAATTGGTATAAATATAGACAAATACAAAATCTCAAATTTGTCTTTTTCAAAAGAATCCAGAGTTACTCAAATATTTTTTATTAACATTCATTTTTAATGATAAATTTATGTGTTTAACTGACTATATTTCCAAAGTTTTTAAAAATATCGAAAAAATCCGAAACACCCCAACTATATAATTTAATTTGTTATAAAAAATATCAGCATTGTAGTATTACATCTCAATTTTTTTAATAATTTTTATATAAATTGAATTTAGTGACGACATCGCTTCATAAAATTTGTATGGCAGTGGCCTATACAATATTCATTATATCTAAGAAGACTTAATAGTTTGATACTTAATCTAAAAAACATTCATACATACCATCATGTTGTTTTCATATTCTGGGTAGCAAAAAAGGACTTACCTCCATATTATTCTATCTTGACATACACACCTATATTTTCTATACATGTGTTGTATAGAAAACAAAATATCTTTATCGCTATCGACAGTTGGATCTCGTGTAAATCATTCATTAGTATTAAAATAAGATCAGTAGAGTAGCTGTTCCAAATTTTTGTGACAAGTCATATCACAATTTTCTTATATTATTAGACCCCCCAATCCGAACCATATTAAGTATAATGAAAATGTATATTTATTATACTGACGTGCCACTCACGACCTGGTAGTCGCCATATGTGCCGTCGTAGTCACAGTTGGGAGACGCCATCGTCAGCTGAGCCGTGCCGTGGAGGGTCAGCTGGTTCTTCAACAAGGCTATAGCTTGCTTCTTGCTCTCACACTTTCTCAGATATTGCTTTCCAAACTTGTCGGCGTCGTCTATTAACAATGGTAATTTATCATTAAACGCTTTATGCCTTTTTGTTGAACACACTAATTTTAATAGTTCTACCCGAAATTTCAACATGCATAGATTGCAGGACAGGAGACTTTGTTTAGACCAAATATTACTTACCTATACAAATATTAGATAGAAATTAACAATAACTTAAGACTAAAGTACTCATTCGATTCTTTTCAAATTTTGCAAATTTGTATATGTAATACTCGCTTAGACTCGCTTAGATTTTGAAGGATAACAATCCGAATGCCCCCACATATCTGAAAGAAAGATTTCAACCGCTGGCCTCTCATGGACTCCCACTTCGGTCTAGAGAAGAAAGAACCCTTGCCATCCCACCTCACGTTACAGAATACTATTCATCTTCCTTCACTATTCATGCTGCCCGGCTGTGGAACAATTTAGCATTTGATATTAGAACTGCCACATCACTTCCAATTTTCAAATCTCGTCTTAAATGCTCACTCTTCCTCTCAATTCCATAACGAACATATATCCCAATTTCACTTTCCATCCCTTTTGATCGCTCCTCATCCTCTCCCTTTCCTTTCTGATTTTCCTCTCCTTTCTGAATTTGTGTAATTTCTCACTTTTTGTTTTGCTGTCTTATACTGGTTGTGTTATTATGTATATGCCGAAACTATGTTATGTACTTTTAATCTCAGATGGTTGACTGGAAGAAATTGCCTCCAGGCAATAAGTCCGCCATTTGTACTATGTAGTTTTATGTATGTACAAAGAAGTGTTATATAAATATAAATAGATATCTGAATAGTGCTTCTCAATTTTTTTAAGTGTCAAATACTTATTTCAAAGTGACCCCAAGCTCAGGATACTTAAAATTTAAAATTTTTATTGTCAAATTGGTAAAAAGACATCACTTTCATAAAATGGCATTGAAGAATTATAAATTTTTCATTATAAAATATTTAAATAAAAAATAAATTCTTCTTCTTCTGGGTCACAATCCTAGGATTAGGCTGCACCAAACACTCGATCTTTCCACTTAACTCTATCGTCCGCCAGTCTCTTCATCTCTTTGTAATTGCTACAGTGCACGTCACCGATAAAAAATAAATTAATAAACCAATATTTATATAAAAAATAATTTAATAAAAATAGATGGGTCCATGGCAGAGCGGTTAGCGCACTGGGCTAGTAATCCAGTGGTCGCTAGTTCGAATCCTACCTCGACCGATTTCGTTCACCTGTAGCACAAGCATTTATGCTTATTTTAGGGAACGTAGGAGGATGTACGTGTACTTGTCTTTTTTATATAAAAAAAAATAAATAAAACCGACAGAAGACAAATATAATATTTCATCCAGTCGTGAGAAGACAATATTATTATTTATGAATAATTTATTACGCAGCATAAAAATTTGACAATTTTATATGTGACTTTTTATTTCTTGTCTAGTTTTATTTTTCAATGAATACTCCAAAACGTGACCGACTATATGAAAAGCTCTTCTTACATTTACATTATTTACATACATTCCATCACGCCATGTCCCTAGCGGGGTAGGCAGAGAGAACCGAACGCCACGTTTTATATCCTGGCACGTATCCATCGCCTCTTCGACATTCATGCGTCCACGTTCAAACTAGACTAGATTCTGAAAAACTTAAAAAAATGCGGTTCATTACATCATTCCTTAATATTGTAATATGTACGTTTGGAAATGGATTGGAAAACTCACAGCACGGCAGTTGGTCCACCAAGTTCTCGTTGATGACCATGGATTCGACGTCTCCGGTGGTGGGTTCCACGCACCAACACATCCCGCTGTCGCACTGAAGCATCTCATAGTTGCCATCGGAGGCGCAGTGCAGAGTTACGTCGTTTCTTCTTGCTGCTTCGAGGTCGGCACGACGACGGCTGCAAGCTAAAATGATCAACAAACTTAATCAATCAAATGATCTTCGAGGGTCAAGTCAGGTCCCCCAACCTTGACTCTCAGACGAGATTAAACATCTTTGTCCTGGGCAGCATGAATTGATCAATTTTATCTTTTTATGCATATTAAGTCCAATTCAGTAACTTTTTGAACTAAAGTAGGAATGTTCTAAAATTTTAGAATTAAGGTCATTTGAACTTAATTTTGTATTCTGTAACTACATTGTTCCTAAATCGTCATTATGGAAATGGTCGTTATTCCGAACGCACATCTTCGGATTGGTCTATTGAAAAGGCTATACATAGTTACAAGATTTTTAAGAATATAATTACCACAAGTCATATTTTTTGCTTGTGATGTCCACGCCAAACCAAATATCCTCTTGCCGACAGCATTTGAACAGAAACACCTGAAATGAAAAATATCTACTATTATACAAGCTAAAAATATCTACTATTATACAAGCTAAAAATAAATACTATTATACAAGCTAAAAATATCTACTATTATACAAGCTAAAAATACCTACTAATATACAAGAAGACCAATATATGTACTAACTCAAAACAATATAAACACTATATTAAGTACAACAACTACCTTAAATATACCAACAACTTTTGGACAACGTAGCGTACGACATTTTTCAACAAAATTTTTCAATAGTTGACCATCAAATATTAAAAAACATTAGAAATGCAAAAATGCAAAAGAATTTAACAAAACTAACAAAAAATGGGTTTATGAAATAGATGAAAAAATCCTGAAGCAAAGAATTCAAACAAATAAAATTTAAAATGTACTAATAACGGTTAATGAAGAAAAAAGAAGACGCGTAGGTATGTATATATATATATATATATATATATATATATATATATATATATATATATATATATATATATATATATATATATATATATATATATATATATATATATATATATATATATATATATATATATATATATATATATATATATATATATATATATATATATATATATATATATATATATATATATATATATATATATATATATATATATATATATATATATATATATATATATATATATATATATATATATATATATATATATATATATATATATATATATATATATATATATATATATATATATATATATATATATATATATATATATATATATATATATATATGTATATGAAAGCGAATGCAACAGACAGAAGTATGTACTCATAGGTATCTTTGAAGAGATCTCAAGCAGAGATAGAGGGATGGAGAGAGATTTGAATATGAAGACAAGGAAGACCACAAGACATTCCTACAGGGCTTACGACCTGTCATCGGCTGGCTTAAGTGATCACTTTGCGCCATGGCAACATTCACCAATTAAATGTCTTATACATGTATATATATATATATATTGTTTAATGGATGTAGTATATATATATATATATATATATATATATATATATATATATATATATATATATATATATATATATATATATATATATATATATATATATATATATATATATATATATATATATATATATATATATGTGTAATTAATGCTTTAATTTAATAATAGCTCATGAAATTTATTAATGTTGTGTGCATCCATTATTGGAAGTCCAGCATACTCATAGATAAAAACAAATATTTTGACATGGAAGTTATAAGCTGGATTTCTGTTGATGCGCCTTTATAAATAAATAAATAAAAATAATAAAATAAAAAAAAATATATATATATATATATATATATATATATATATATATATATATATATATATATATATATATATATATATATATATATATATATATATATATATATATATATATATATATATATATATATATATATATATATATATATATATATATATATATATATATATATATATATATATATATATACATATATACATATATACATATATACATATATACATATATATATATATATATATATATATATATATATATATATGTATATATATATATATATATATATATATATATATATATATATATATATATATATATATATATATATATATATATATATATATATATATATATATATATATATATATATATATATATATATATATATATATATATATATATATATATATATATATATATATATATATATATATATATATATATATATATATATATATATATATATATATATATATATATATATATATATATATATATATATATATATATATATATATATATATATATATATATATATATATATATATATATATATATATATATATATATTAAGTATTTTGGGATAACCCGCGTCAAATTCTGATTCCCGAGAGAATCAGTCGTCTGCCGACGTTTCGTCTGAATCACATCAGACATTTTCAATAGGCGCCTTGTTAATAAATTTCCGTCGCGAGGGATAGTGCGCGCACGTCCGTTCGCGTCGGAAGCTTACCACCAAGTGAAAGTTTGAAAGGAAGCCATGTCAGTTGTTAGTGGAGGGGTGGGTTTCCCCAATGACGTCATTATTGCGTTTTGTTTGGCTTCTAGTGACTCGAGTACTTAACGGTATATTGTTTACAGGTGGATTATCAGTTTTCGGCTTACTAAGAATTTTACTAATGTTTTTAATGTGACTATTGTTTGAAATATCGGTAGTTGGGTTAATTTGATTATTATGGTTTTTCAAAATATTGTTTTCAAGTACACTTGTCCATGCGGTCGGGATTCGAATGCCATCGTCCCTGCCATTCATTATACTGTTGCTTCTTCTATATATTTCTATTGCTTCATTTTTAAAAAACCGGAAATTAACTTCATCTCTAGTAAATCACTCATTGACCGAAAATCACTCCATAGACTTTGAAAATTCAAAAGTAGTCGCGAATATCAACAATGAAACATTTAGAATTTACGTGCGCGCACTATCCCTCGCGACGGAAATTTATTAACAAGGCGCCTATTGAAAAT
>OY754972.1:10473219-10614123 GCA_963576475.1 Molanna angustata
GGAATCATAATTTGACGCGGGTTATCCCCAAAATACTTAATAATAACATATATATATATATATATATATATATATATATATATATATATATATATATATATATATATATATATATATATATATACTATATATATATATATATATATATATATATATATATATATATATATATATATATATATATATATATATATATATATATAATATATATATATATATATTATATATATATATATATATATATTATATATATATATATATATATATATATATATATATATATATATATATATATATATTTATATATATATATATATATATATATATATATATATATAATATATATATATATATATATATATATATATATATATATATATATATATGTTATTATTAAGTATTTTGGGGATAACCCGCGTCAAATTATGATTCCCGAGAGAATCAGTCGTCTGCCGACTTTTCGTCTGAATCACATCAGACATTTTCTAAAGGCGCCTTGTTAATAAATTTTCGTCTCGAGGGATAGTGCACGCACGTCCGTTCGAGTCGAAAGCTTACTACCAAGTGAAAGTTTGAAAGGAAGCCGCGTCAAGTGTTAGTGGAGGGGTGGGTTTCCCCAATGACGTCATTATTGCGTTTTGTTTGGCTTCTAGTGACTCTAGTACTTAACGGTATATTGTTTACAGGTGGATTATCAGTTTTCGGCTTACTAAGAATTTTACTAATGTTTTTAATGTGACTATTGTTTGAAATATCGGTAGTTTGATTACTATGGTTTTTAAAAATGTTGTTTTCAAGTACACTTGTCCATGCGGTCGGGATTCGAATGCTATCGTCCCTGTTATTCATTATACTGTTGCTTCTTTTATATATTTCGATTGCTTCCCTGTAAATTCTAAATGTTTCATTGTTAATATTCGCGACTACTTTTGAATTTTCAAAGTCTATGGAGTGATTTTCGGTCAATGAGTGATTTACAAGAGATGAAGTTAGTTTCCGGTTTTTAACATCTACGCGATGTTCAGAGACGCGCGCCGAGATTCTGCGATTTGTCCTGCCTATGTAAGTTTTTGAGCAATCACCGCATGGGATTTCGTAAATACCGTGTGACTCTAATGGTATTTTATCTTTCGGACTTTTTAAAAAGGATGAAATTTTGTTGTCTGTTCTAAAAATGGTGCGAATATTATGTTTATAAAGTAGGTGACTGATTTTGTCTGTAGTGCCTTTTATGTAAGGCATAAATGCAATGGAGAGTGGCTTTACTTTAGTTGACGTATCTTTTTTATTAAAATTTTTATTAGTTTGATTTTTTACTGCATTATTTATCGTAAAATTAGAAAAACCGTTATTTCGTAGCGCGTTTTTAAGATACTCTAATTCGTTTTGAATGTTTTCGGAGTCGGCTATCCTTAATGATCGTGTTACCAAGGTGTTTGCTACAGAGGCGATTTGTGCTGGATGATGGTTCGACGATGCGTGGAGATATCTGTTGGTATGTGTTGATTTTCTGTACACAGTGTGGCCGAGAGTGCCATCGTCTTTTTTGATTACGAGAACATCAAGAAAAGGTATTTCACCGTTGTTTTCTATCTCCATTGTGAATTTGATGTTATTGTGGAGATCGTTCAGAAAATCAAGAAATTTGTTAAGTTCCTCCAAACCGTGAGGCCATATAACGAAGGTATCGTCCACGTATCTAATCCATAGCTTTGGTTTTAAGCGCGCTCTATCTATAGCTTCCTTTTCTAACTTGGTCATGAATATGTTAGCGACTGGCGGTGAAAGAGATAGACCCATTGGTGCTCCTTTTACTTGTTTGTACATGTCGTTATTATAAGTGAAAAATGTGTTATTGAGGCAATGTTCTATTAATGTTATTATGTCATTCGGTGGGTCACTCATTTCTTTTATTGCTTGAAGAGCTTCGTCTGTGGGTATATTGGTAAACAAGGATACGACGTCAAAACTGACAAGGATGTCGCCCTTGTTTAATATTTGATTTTTAATGATTTGTATAAAATGTTCCGAATTTTTGACAAAAGATTCCGCTGATTCTACATCTGGTTGTAAGTAGTTGGCAAGATACTTTGATAACATTTGAAGTGGAGAACCGACAGAACTGACTATGGGTCTAAGAGGAACATCCGTCTTATGAATTTTTGGCAAACCGTATAATTTCGGAAAACGTGACGATTTTTCTCTAGGTATTAACGACTTTTTTAATTCGGGACTTAATTTGGATGACATAATTTTAGTTTTAGTCGTTTTTTCTAAGTATGTTATAGGATTATTAGGATGCAGTTTATAAGCCGGATCGTTAAGCAAATTAGTTATTTTAAAATAACTAATTTGCTTAACGACCCGGCTTATAAACTGCATCCTAATAATCCTATAACATACTTAGAAAAAACGACTAAAACTAAAATTATGTCATCCAAATTAAGTCCCGAATTAAAAAAGTCGTTAATACCTAGAGAAAAATCGTCACGTTTTCCGAAATTATACGGTTTGCCAAAAATTCATAAGACGGATGTTCCTCTTAGACCCATAGTCAGTTCTGTCGGTTCTCCACTTCAAATGTTATCAAAGTATCTTGCCAACTACTTACAACCAGATGTAGAATCAGCGGAATCTTTTGTCAAAAATTCGGAACATTTTATACAAATCATTAAAAATCAAATATTAAACAAGGGCGACATCCTTGTCAGTTTTGACGTCGTATCCTTGTTTACCAATATACCCACAGACGAAGCTCTTCAAGCAATAAAAGAAATGAGTGACCCACCGAATGACATAATAACATTAATAGAACATTGCCTCAATAACACATTTTTCACTTATAATAACGACATGTACAAACAAGTAAAAGGAGCACCAATGGGTCTATCTCTTTCACCGCCAGTCGCTAACATATTCATGACCAAGTTAGAAAAGGAAGCTATAGATAGAGCGCGCTTAAAACCAAAGCTATGGATTAGATACGTGGACGATACCTTCGTTATATGGCCTCACGGTTTGGAGGAACTTAACAAATTTCTTGATTTTCTGAACGATCTCCACAATAACATCAAATTCACAATGGAGATAGAAAACAACGGTGAAATACCTTTTCTTGATGTTCTCGTAATCAAAAAAGACGATGGCACTCTCGGCCACACTGTGTACAGAAAATCAACACATACCAACAGATATCTCCACGCATCGTCGAACCATCATCCAGCACAAATCGCCTCTGTAGCAAACACCTTGGTAACACGATCATTAAGGATAGCCGACTCCGAAAACATTCAAAACGAATTAGAGTATCTTAAAAACGCGCTACGAAATAACGGTTTTTCTAATTTTACGATAAATAATGCAGTAAAAAATCAAACTAATAAAAATTTTAATAAAAAAGATACGTCAACTAAAGTAAAGCCACTCTCCATTGCATTTATGCCTTACATAAAAGGCACTACAGACAAAATCAGTCACCTACTTTATAAACATAATATTCGCACCATTTTTAGAACAGACAACAAAATTTCATCCTTTTTAAAAAGTCCGAAAGATAAAATACCATTAGAGTCACACGGTATTTACGAAATCCCATGCGGTGATTGCTCAAAAACTTACATAGGCAGGACAAATCGCAGAATCTCGGCGCGCGTCTCTGAACATCGCGTAGATGTTAAAAACCGGAAACTAACTTCATCTCTTGTAAATCACTCATTGACCGAAAATCACTCCATAGACTTTGAAAATTCAAAAGTAGTCGCGAATATTAACAATGAAACATTTAGAATTTACAGGGAAGCAATCGAAATATATAAAAGAAGCAACAGTATAATGAATAACAGGGACGATAGCATTCGAATCCCGACCGCATGGACAAGTGTACTTGAAAACAACATTTTTAAAAACCATAGTAATCAAACTACCGATATTTCAAACAATAGTCACATTAAAAACATTAGTAAAATTCTTAGTAAGCCGAAAACTGATAATCCACCTGTAAACAATATACCGTTAAGTACTAGAGTCACTAGAAGCCAAACAAAACGCAATAATGACGTCATTGGGGAAACCCACCCCTCCACTAACACTTGACGCGGCTTCCTTTCAAACTTTCACTTGGTAGTAAGCTTTCGACTCGAACGGACGTGCGTGCACTATCCCTCGAGACGAAAATTTATTAACAAGGCGCCTTTAGAAAATGTCTGATGTGATTCAGACGAAACGTCGGCAGACGACTGATTCTCTCGGGAATCATAATTTGACGCGGGTTATCCCCAAAATACTTAATAATAACATATTTTGTACTCGCGAAAACCTTAGATTTAACATATATATATATATATATATATATATATATATATATATATATATATATATATATATATATATATATATATATATATATATATATATATATATATATATATATATATATATATATATATATATATATATATATATATATATATATATATATATATATATATATATATATATATATATATATATATATATATATATATATATATATATATATATATATATATATATATATATATATATATATATATATATATATATATATATGCTATTTTCATATTTGAATATAATTTGTCAATAATTTCGTGAAAAATGATATGGTGTGAACACGGCCTTATACGAATTTTCTCCTCGTACATTTATCCTCGTACATTTTGTATGGAGCTCCGTGAACTCTCGCGTTAGCTTAGCAATAATCTGGATAAAACTTCTGACCATGCCCTAATGTCATCATGTATTATTTCCAATTAATTATAATTACAGTAGTCTCTCTATTGCTGAGGAGAAGTTTTGTCGAAAGGGCAAAATTGCATATCAATTTTCATCTTCCTTCTACGACCTTCAACAATAAAGAAAACTCAGAAGAAAAATCATTTCCATCAAGGCAAGAACTCTACAATACTGTTCTACTAATCTTTTGGGTACGAAGAGTAATCACACAATCGGGTCTTCTGAATTACTGAGAACTCTTCACTTGAGATGGACATAGCTGATTGATCGGTGCATTTAGTCTGAGTAGACCTATATAATAACATCTCAAGAGTAGCATCTCCTAACAATTTTGTTTCGTACAACAATTCATAACTTATTTAAAACGCCCTTCAAATGATCCAAAATCATTAATCGGAGCTGTGTAATCCAATTCAATGTATAATTGAATAAGAAACGCGAACAAAGATTTTGTAATCACAATAAAAGTGACTATCTTGAGATGGTAATATGACAATATTAAAAAAAAAATTAAAATTATTTATGAAGTTAGTAATTTTATTTTTATTTTTTTGTTCATATTTACAAACCGACAGTTTATTGTTTACGCAATTATTGCTTCTCTGGGCTAAAAACTGAATATCTGGAAGAAATTGCCATTTGGCAGTAATATCGCCATTTGGACATAATAATTTATACAAATAATGATTATTTTTATAGTGCCAATTATAGTATTCTACGTGTAAGTATTTATTACGAGATATTTTATTTCATTTTTACAATTTCGAAAACAGGTTGGGATGGGAGAAAGGTAGGGGGGAGTGGAGGGGAAGCATCGACCACTGGAAACTCATATTACAATTTATACCCCACGTGTCTCTATGTATGAATAACAAATAACAGTTTTCATTAATTATAATGATGTATTACTCACCTTCCTGTTACTTTGTCTCCTTTACACTGCACGGCTTGATACGTACCATCTGGATTGCACCTGGGTGCGTATATAGGTTGCTTTTCAGGCGGTAAATGTCTTGTGTAAAAACATGATTCTGAAATTTTGTACAAGTACACAAATAATAATAATAATAATTAATAGTTATCATTTCAAAATATAGATATAAAACAAATGATAATGATAACAAAGAATAATAAAAAAATAATAAATTGGTACAATAAATTTCATTAACCAATTTATCTTTGTCTGTCTAACTAGGAACAATTCCCGTTTTAAGATTAATTACAGAATTATTTAATGATTATTTATTACTTCCTATACATTGACTTTTGCGCGAGAGAACTGAAGAATGCAGGTATTAATATGCAGAGCGGGAACTATCATCACCCAGTTCATAAGTATGTTGTCACTATAAAATTGCAAAGTGCTAGCCCTAGAACAGGGTTTCCTAGCTGGGCAGCAGTAATATACTTGTTATTATCATTGTAAAATATGGTGTGATAAAAAAAATTGGTCTTACATTGTTAGAACTAAAAGTAACTCAGAAGTCTTAAGTCGAGCCAGAACAACCAGGAAACTCTTGTCCACAATAAAGGTCCGCAAGATCACATATCTGGGTCACATAATGAGGGGGTAGAAGTATCACTTGCTCCAACTAATACTGAAGGGCAAGATAGAAGGTCGCCGAGGGACTGGAAGGAGACAGATGTCCTGGCTGCGCAACATTATGGAATGGACCGGCTTCAGGACCGTGGAACAGATATTCCGGGCAGCACAGGACAGAGAGGGATTTGCCAGAGTGATAGCCGACGTCGGGGGTTCCTGACATGGCACCGGAAGAAGAAGAAGAACTAAAACCAAGTTTTTTTTTATATTTGTTATATATCTACTTAAAAGTAAGCCAGTTGATGTATGCTGACGACAAGGCACTACTGGCGGATTGTATGGAAGATCTGAATAGTTTGGTAAATAAGGTATTTGAGGGATGTTTGCAAATTGGATTGAAGATGAATCGATGATATTAAATAAATGAAAGGTGAAATTAAGACAGTATGTAATATAAGTGTGAATAATGAACAATCTGATTAAGTTGACGAATATTTGTATTCAGGAAGTATGTTACAAATGAATGGACTGCCTGAAAAATTATATTGAAAGAAGAATAATGGCAGGAAACAGAATGAATGGAGTACTAATATCAATAATGAATTATCGCGACATATCGAAGGAAGTCAAACTTGCCATTCATGATGCATCTATAGTGCCAACCCTGACGTATGCAAGTGAGACGTGGACATGGCGGAAGGCGCATGAAAGCAGGGGGCAAGTCTGGTACAATCGGCGAAATCAAAACCCGCCCACGATTACCCATATCATGGATATAATTATTATATGGAGACTTGCCCCGCAGAATAAATGCAGTTGAAATGAGATCGTTAAGAATTTTTTTAATAGAACGATATATGACAGGGTAAGAACTGAGGATATAAGAAAAGAATGTAAGATGAAGAAATATGTCATTAATAGAATCAAAGTGAACACATTTAAATGGTTTGGCCACATGAGGAGAATGAATGAGGAACTCCTGAAAAAAATATACAGTGCGGACAGAAATGGAATGACAGGTCGGGGTCATCCAAGAATAGAACCATGTGAACGACATCCTGAAAGAGGGAAATGTAAGAACAACAGACCAACATGTACGAGACAATGTGTGAATGTTGATAATCCGATGCATGCGTGCCAAGATAGAAAAATATGGCGCTCGAATCTCTCTTACTACCCCGTTAGGGATATGGCGTGATGGTGTGAGTATATATGAATATACTTCGAAAAAAGGTTGAAAAGACACACACAAGACAATTTTTTTTGCGAATGAGAAAAAAGAAAAAAATAATATGCAGTTAATTTTACAATATCTATGTACATACTCGTATGAACGTTAAATTTAATCATGTTGCTTACATCCAGGGCCTTACTATTTGAAATAAGAGTTTAATCCGATGCTAAGTCAGTTTTGGCCATACAAAAAACAGGGTAAGTATCAGCTTAAACACAAATTGCAAATAGTAAGTAAGGCCCCCAATGTATAGTAGTCAGTCTCTTGTATGTTTCTTTAGAATCAGTAGGTATAGTAATTTTTTTACATACATATACAAGGTAAGGAGTTATAATATATTCTTGGATCTAGGAAAGTATAATGATATGTTTTTGTCCAAATGTCTTTTTAGATTTTTTATGTGTAATAATCTTCTGTTATTAACCTTGTTCCATTATTAGTAGGTTGCGTTGTAAAATCTGTATTAAAATGGATGTGTTCATAGTGGATTATTTTTTTATATAGGTAGATGTAATTGTCAGCACAGAAAACTCTTTAAACAACTCCTCACTCGGATTTCTGAAAGGCTTGTTTAAGATGACTCAAAATTGATTTGGGTGCTTTTCCTATGGGATCAAGAATGGATTTACATTTATATAAGTTCCTCCCCAACCCATTATACGATATCCCAAAATTGAGTTTCAAATAATTGATTAATATTCTGATATTATTTGTTAACTAAGATATAATTTCAAATAAATGTAGGTATATGAATGAGGATCTTTACCCAAATCTAATATGCAAATTTTTTCTTTGTCTTGTGAGCACTTCAGTCCTGGAGCACAATTGAAAATATTGCATCTTCCACCAATGCCTGTAACAAATTTAAATATTACAAATTATTGTTCGCCAATCTAAAATGAAGATTATTCAAGTGAAACTTTTCCATGATTCATGTATGTGACGGTTCCGTAGTCAAGACCTTTAGAGGAAATATAAACGAGAGTGTTGAGCAAAAACCGTTCTGTTTCCGAATCCAGAATTAATGAACTATGAAGTCTAGAATAAAATAAAAAAAACAGTATTTACCTTGTAATAGTTCGCATCCACGACAGCACTCTTTAACCGTCGCGTTTTCCACTACATACTGCTGCTTCTGGTCGCAATCTTCCTGTCCGTAGTCCGTCACACAATCGTCAGCCATGGTGCAGTCCCCAACGACCTCCGAGAACAGGCAGACCATCATCATCAAGAATGATAGCGCCTTCCTCGATTGCTTCTCCATTATGAAGCCGTCACTTTGGACAACTGAATTTTAAACGTTATAGTATTATTTGCAAACATCAATCACTAAACAACTTGTTGATATCGATTGAACGAAGTGACGCGACATTTTGGTCTTATCTTGGATTTCGTTATTATCTCAAAACCAAAGATAACTCGGAGTTAAGAACTCTGACGCACGCAACATTTTCTTTTAACATAATTTTATTTAGTTTCTCTATTAATCTAAGAGATAGCAAGGTAAAAAACAATTAATTTTTTAATAGCTGTTTTTTTGATATTTTTTTCTTGTTAAATAAAGGTAAGTCTGGCACATGGGAGTGGTTGCGTTTACCAGTGCACATCACATCACCTTTCTATTGGTGAAAATTGCAGATTTTAGTATCATTTGCATCTTTGTAAGTCCTTTTTGTGCTATTTTACCATCCATCTGATTACAATGAAACTTATTTATTTGTTTGGCGCACACACGTGAAGATTTATGAAAAAAAAATTTTTTTTAAGCACCATAATATTTCACAAACGGGCAGATTTTATAGGTAAAAAAAACATACAAGTACAAATTTATTATATTGGAAAAATGTTAAAATTTGCACTTTTCACATATAAAGTGGATGCTCACTGGTAAACACAACCACTTCCAGGTGCCAGACTTGCCTTTTTCATATCTATTCAATAAGAAAGAAAATATTAAAAAACCAGCCATTAAAAAACGATTCATCGAAAATGTTTCTATCTCACAGTCTATTATTATATTATCAAAAATCGATTTGAATGTATGGAGAAAAAAACGTATCAAGATTACTGTATTTATTCCGCGAATAATTTGTTATTTTTCTCTGGAAATCCTTATCTACTATCGACAATTTGATATCAAATAATTCCGATCATTATTTAGCCTATATACATTATATAGGGATTCTTCTTTTTCTTTTGATCTACTTATTGTTTACTAATTCGATTAGTATATCCATAACTATTTTTATTCAATATGATTTAGGTCAATTCTCTGATACACCATAAATATCTATATATTAAATTGTGAAGCGCAAACTTCGGATCTCTTTTTAAGCAAATTGCGCACATCGAGGAGTTTGAGATTTGGAATAGTTGAAGTTTATATGGAGGAGTACAGAAAGATAAAATTCACACATAATAATATGTGTTACAAATACATTAAATCAAATTAAATTAATCTTTCACGTCAAACCATAGATTTTTTACTTTCATACTGCCAATGTCAAACACATAATATCAATCGCAGTTGTTTTATATAAAGATAAACAAATAAAGATAAATTCAAATACGGTTAAACTAAATACATGATTTTCTGTGAAACAACATAAATAGTACTTTGCAATATGTAAAAAGAAAACTTTGTATCCCTTGATGAATATAGACATTATGGTACCCATATCATGGATATAATTATCTATAGGATCATGTGGGTTATCATGTAGGTTTTGATTCCACCGTTAGACGGGACTCGCCCCCCAGGTCCAATGAGTTTTTAAACTTAAAAATTAAATGAATAAGTTGCATTAGAATTTTGACCTCTGCGCGATTACTACATAGTTGGAATAAATCACTGATCAATTACTGTTTGCAATAATTAAAACACTCCAGATTTTTGTCAATTGTTATGAATTTAACGCCGTTCGTATGTCATTCCTAGTGATGAGTGATGAACAAAACCAGTCTCATAAAATACAAGACCACGACTTTTCACTTGTACACGATGCAAGGAAGTGTTAATTTTTTATTATTCTGAGGGGCAAATCTAGTCTAACAGTGAAATCAAAACACTCATGATTACCCATATCTTGAATTTAATTATTTATTTATTTATATCATCTCGACACTTATAACATCATTTATAAATACTATCCCAACCTCACTAGGACTACGCCTGTTTCGAGGTTGGAGATTTACAATATTATATTGATACACTAGCTTTTATGTCCTGCCGTTGGCCAAGAATGTAAATTAGTGAAGGAATAAGCAATCGTTTATATTAATCGTTTATAATCGTTGTCGGCCTTCGTGGCTCAGTTGGTTAGATATCTGACTGCTGAGCCAAAGGTCCCGGGTTCGATTCCCGGTGGAGACACAGTTTTTAATTGTGTTTTCAGTCTGGATCTGTGAGACGATTAATATCGTAAGTCTCCAGAATGTGGCAACTTGTTATTGGGTGCGTGTAAAATTAATATTTGACATAGTACCTGTTAGTTGCCCGAGAAGCAATATTAAATAAATAAATAAATAAATAATATTGTCACACAAAATTTTTGCTAATTCGTGCTATGAAGAGTAATTTTAAATTTAATTGAGTTTAATCGGTGTAAAATGTTCAAGTGATCAGCAATTGTTGAAAGTGAGAGCAATTTTTAAAATTTATTTTTGTGCAATATTAAGTGGTTCCAAATTAGTCTTAAGACAAGATCCCCAGCATACAAAATTATCATGTGGAGTTTTACAATATCTTAAGATATAATAGATTTCCATGTGAAAATTATATCCATGATAAATGAGTAATCGTGAGGGTTTTGATTCCACCATTTGACGGGACTTGTCCCCCAGATCACCTATTCTTATTTTTATTTTTTAGTTCTATAAGATATAAAAATGTATATTAGGATAAACCATATAGTTATTGGACACTTAAGGAATTTTTTCACTTTAATTGCACGTTAAAATCAAACCAAATAAAATTTTCCGTTGAAATAAAGAAATTGTTTAAAAGAATTTTTTTTTTTAATAGAGATAATTGTTTTCTATAATATGTATATGCCAGTTAAAAAAATAATAAAAAAAATTAAACATATGTAAAAATGTACAGATAATGGACACTTGAAAACAGTTATTGGACAAAAAACTTGAACATAAAAATATATCTAACAAATAAATTTAAGGGTTCGATTGTTTTACTAGGTTATAAATTTCATCATTTTCGTCTTCTTCGTCGCTATAGTCTTGGTATAGTTTTAATTTTAACGGAAATGCTACCGTCGACCTTCGTGGCTTAGTTTAGTCCCCGGTTCGATTCTCAGTTAAGACATAGTGTTTTTTTAAGTTTGTTTTGTGAGACGATTAACATTAGGTATTAGTTTCCAAAATATGGCAACACGTAATTTCAAAATTGCCCGATAAGTAATATACGTATTGTTCATACGTATGATTCAATCATTATTTTTAGCGCATTGTAAAACATTCACTATCATAATTTTGAGAAATCGTTAACACGGCCTCATTTTCACTAATTTTGATATGATACATTGAAGTTGAAGACAGTGAACTAGAAATTACGGTGCAAATATTAATACATATAATGGGTATTTTAAATCAAACAAATGATTTGGTCTACATATATATTTTTTCCTGAGAAAAAAATTAATACATATAGTTTCTAAGGTTAAGAAATATGTTAACAACCTTTCATAATCTGTTTACAGTATTTTATTTATTTATTTTTTATTTGTTTAGAAACTTAACAGCTATACATTTATAATAAGTACTTAATTGCAAATAAGAATATAAAAGAAATAGCCAATTATAAAGTTTCACATATTTAAATTATTATATATTATTGATGTTAGGTAGTCATTTTATGATGGTGAGTGTATGTGGGGGAAAGGTAAGGGTAATGGATATAGGAAAGCGTTGATAAAGAAGGGATGAAGGTTTAAGGAAAGTAGATTTTATTTTTAACCAGTAATATTACCAATAACCGCGCGTAATTGGCGTTTCATCGATGTCTGTGTGGAGTTAAATATATCAGGTTGGGGGTCAAGACTTTTGTAATAATTTAAGCATCTGTTTACATAATTATTCTGTGCGTAATTTGTTCTGCAGTGTGGTGTATAGAAAAGGTGATTTTGGCGTGTTGTTTTCTTGGGGCAGTTGAAAGAAATTTTTTGGAGTAGGTAAGAGCTGTCTACAAGGTTATTAAGTATTTTATAAAGCAGATAGAC
Source organism: Molanna angustata (assembly GCA_963576475.1). NCBI lineage: Eukaryota > Metazoa > Arthropoda > Insecta > Trichoptera > Molannidae > Molanna > Molanna angustata. The sequence continues at coordinate 10,486,001 of OY754972.1, forward strand.
ATCGGATATCTTTCTTCTTTTCTCAAGAAAATGTGTCCTATTCTGATTCGTTTCAGTGTACGAAAATGTCTGTAACCAACGGGCGACCGTGGATAAAATGATTTTATCCGCGCGGTGTGACGTAATGAGTCCCATATAAATGCAGTCAACCCTTTGACATGTCTCATAGACTAAAATTCACAGACATAGTGTAGTTTATTTAAGTTTAGTTTCTAAGATTAGTAAAATATATAAACGAGCTTCTTAATATGTTTACAGTGTTGATTATTTGAGTTTAATTTTTAAGGTTAATAAATGTTTAAATTAGCTTTAGCTAATTTGTTCAACAATCACATATACATTCCCTAAATTAAGTATAAATGTTTGTGCTATAGGCTTGTATTAAATCGATCGTGGCAGGTTTCGAACTCGCGACCACTGGATTACTAATCCAGCGCGCTAACCGCTCTGCCACCACCCATCTATGTTTATTTGAGTTTAATAAAAATTAAAAAAATTCACCGCATTTAAAAAGCATTAAAAATTGTTTATATTAAAACAGGAATTGTTCCTAGTTACATAGATAGACAAAGATCAATTATTAGTGGAACAAATGAAACCAAGAAATTTCATTTTTTGTTTTTCTTGATATCATGAGGTTTTATCAGTTTTGTCGAAATCTGTATTTGAAATTATTATTTATATAAAATTTATGTTCCTATGTGTATTTTTTGTAAGAAAATAAATTAGTATTATTATATTATTTTGTTACCTGTCTAACTGACTGGGTGTAGATCAGTGTAGATAAATAAATAATTGTCTTCTGTACAATATTGTTCAGTAATGAGTTTTAATCTAAAACATATTGGTACATACCTACCTACCTTCCCTATATCTTATCATTTCTTGTATTCATCAGTTTCACATCTACACACGAATTGTTTATTGTTGTTATCAACTTTATACAGAATGCTATTATCAGTTCGTGTTGTGTCATCTCTTAACTAGTACACTACATATACTGTAGCGTGAGACAATTTCAAAACGTTAGTCAATTATGACTATAGTAGGTATTAATTAATCTAATATTCTTAAATGCTATTTATTCATCGAATTATACTGAGTTTAATATTCTCGTTTCATTTTTACAGGTCCACTTGAGGGCTTTTAGTGAAGAAATGGAGGAGAAAAGAAGATCAAGTTCCGGTTCGAAAGTATCCCAAATAGCTAACATCTTTCAAGGAATGGCTCCGTCGAGAGATATCCACGGGCCAGAAGGAGGCGGTGGCGGCGGGGGCGTCAGCGTCGGGGGCGTAGGCGGCGGTGGAGGGGTGTTCGGCACGGTGGCTCAGGTATCCGTGGTGCGCACCGAAAGCCATCTGGCGCGGTTCAACAACGCGAGGGCGATGTTCGAGAAGCTCGGAGAAGAAAATCGACCTCTGCATCGGATGGAAAAGTCACCCTCAGGCGGTGCCCTCTCCGCCAGATCACGCTCCAGTTCAGCGGGGTCACGCCCAGGAAAAATATCTCGTTCTCCCTCGCCTCCAAAACCAGATTTAGTGCCACACCATGCCGCTATCAATCACAACGCACTGTCGGACAACGACCGAAATTTTAACGGTAACGTTGAACCTAACGACAATTCGTACCTTAACTCTAGGGGAGATTATAAAATATCCAACTCTAACGGTTCCGTAAGGGACGGTTGTCGAGTCGGTAAACCCTTAATATTGCCAAAGAAACCCGAAAAACCAGAAAGAAAGTTCAATAGTAAAGAATTAATTGAAAAGCAGCGAAATTGGACGTCTCATTTTTCCAAGGCTCGAACCGTGCGACCGATGACGGACGGCCACAGGCACACCGGGGACGGTAAAAGTGTCGTCAGTCCGCCCGGAGGGCGAGTGGCTCCACGAAGAGAGGATCGAGTGCGATCTCCAGACGTTGCAGCGGGAGGTACAAAAAGTCCCTTCCGTTCACCGCCTCTATCTCCACCGCCGCCTCCTTCGACGCCTCCCAGAGTTTTGAGTCCACGAGGCGATCGAGTTTCTAGAGGATCTGCGTCATCACCTCTAACTAGTCCTCCGAGAGTCGATTCACCCATCAAAGCTAGCGCTACCTCGGAACCAACGTATGTAACGTGTATAGATCCCTGTCGGGTCAGGAGTCCGTCTTTGAAGGAGGTCACCCCTCCCGGTGATTCTGGTTCGCCGAACAAAATTCCCGACTCTCCCTCGAAGAGAGTCGACACTCCCGAAAACAGTGCCAGTCCTCCTAATAGACTGGACAGTTCACCGACAGTGATTAGTTCACCGACAAATAATTGTAGTTCTCCGACTAAAGTGAAAAGCCCAAGGTCCGCGAGTGGTTCTCCAGTGTCGGTCGGAAGATCTTCGGCTCAAGTTTCGCCAGTTAAGGATAGAGAGAGTCCAACCACCCATCGGTCACCTCTGATGTCTCCGAAAACACCCGAGGAACAACAGTCGCCAATTACAATGGAAGAAACCAATATCAATGGTAAGTTAATAAATTTAACGTTTAATTTTTAATGATAGGTATGCCTCTATTATGCCGTAACCTTGACTTTTTAAATTATCTTTTTAAATCAATGAATATTTAGCGACTACACTATCGACGGCATTGGTATCAATATTTACAGAGTAGGAATACCTCAAGGATTCCATACATGACTGCATGCGATAACAATGGGTCAACGTTGACCACAGGGAAACCTCCAAAACGATGGCGTGTAATCTGAAGTTCAGCTTCACAAGAGACTCCCCCTCTTCGTCAAATAACAGATATTAGAGTAAAAAAAAATAGATTTTTTTATCTAATTAAACATTCTAATTACTTTCTTGTTTCGAACTTGGTTTAGGTACGAATTGATCTCGATTCGGACTATTTATGGCATTGAGAGCATTCTCATGTTCTTCTTAAACCACCAACAATAATGATTATGTTGACTTAAAACGGTGATGAAGATTTTTCAAGGATTGTTTTTTCATAAAACGAAACATTTGGCCGTTCGCCATCTTTTAATATATTATTTATATATAATTCTTCTGTATGTATGTATGTCACTGAACTCTTCCTAAACGGTTCAACCGATTTTGATGAAATTTTTTGTGTTTGTTTGTGTGAGTCCCCGAATGGTTATGATTCACAAAAAAGAATTTTAAGCATCAATATAATAATCATAATAGGTGGCGCTGATGTCGAATTGGCAATGTTTAGTTTCTTCTTCTATCTGACAACTCTAATAAATCTGTCACTTGCGTCGTAGCTTGGCTCATTTTTGACATTTCAATTTCTTTTCGCTCTGGTTCGGTATTATTCATATTACATGTGCATGGAATTTTTTTTCGCTGTTTTGTTGTTATTCATATTTCAATTCGTTCGTTACCGTGTCCAGTTTGTTTGCAATGAAATTTTTGTATGTAAATGAAAGATCCACTAACAAACATGTACCATTCTGTAGATGCCCTTTTAACGAAACGCGTCAGTGATTAAGTGTTTATATAAAATTAGTGTTTTCTGTTACTTATTTTAAGTAATTAATAATGTCCTTTATAATGGAACTCCACCAAGAATTAACAGTCGAGAAATATAATCATTTTTGCAATCGCATAAAAGCAGGATATCGAATATTCGGGCAGGACAATGTCTGTCGGGTCCGCTAGTAAACTTATAAGTAATAATTTATAAAGCGACGTTTACTGATACAAGATCAACGATGCTATAGCTTATTTTTTGTATCACAGGTTTCCAGAACTCTCATGATACAAAGAACATGTTTTTTTTCCATTCATTTCCATTTTGTACAAAGTTATATGTAGCATACCTATATATTTTTTAATATGTCTTCTATGCCCATTTTGTTCATTTTCTCTCATTAGTGACTCGTTGTGATGGTATTTCTCAATAACCTTAAATAACATTTCAAAAATATTATGCTGTTTTCTCTATAGTTTAAATTATACCTAATGCTGTCGACTCGATTCTTAAAGTGCTCTCGTTGCTTCCGTGAAACATTTAATATTATCAAAGATCGCGTGCACAATTTTTCTGCGACTAATTAAAGGACTTCTAAAATACAATTGTTTGTATCCGTTGGTGAAGACACAATTGACGACACAAAGGATAAAAACCCGAAGCAAAAATATGCAACTCCGGATCAATCAAAAAAATTCTCTTATACCCAGTATAAGCTCTATTGATGCATGCATTTAGCATGTTATTTGTTCTAGTAAAAGAGTGACTGGTTTCTAGTTCTTCTGGGTGGACAGAGAAAACGGAGTGAGCTTAGAAGGGGTGTACTGTCGATCTGACCGTTAATAATTTTGTATAGAAAACAAATAATATCTTGGATTGATTTGAGTGTTTCCAGTAATTTTGTGTAATGATGTTTAGAGCTTGAAGATAATATTATAAGAAATTTGCCCTGTTACGTATATTTCATTTTTGTACAACCAATATTCAGATCATTTTCTGCAAAAATAAGAATTAAATCTATTGTCTATCTTGCAATATACATATGTCTTAATATAATATTATACATTGAAAATATATCTACAACGGTAACCGACGAGTTCATCGAAAGCAAATTCATCGAAAACGAGTTCATCGAAATCGAGTTCATCGAAAACAAATTCATCGAAAACCAATTCATCGAATGATCAATTCATCGAATCGCCAACTCTTCGAAAAAAAAAATTATAGATATTTGAAAGAAATGCCAAGGGGACTGGCAATCTAAAAAAGCAGTGGTCAATATAAGTTGAAAGATTACACTTAATGTAATAACTATCATACTTGGTATTTTTTATTTATAAATTTACTGTCAACTTTTATTGACGACTGCTTTTTTAGCTTGCCAGTCCCCTTAGCATTTCTTTCAAATATCTATAAAAAAATATTTCGATGAATTGATCATTCGATGAATTTGTTTTCGATGAACTCGCTTTCGATAAACTCGTTTTCGATTAATTGATTTTCGATGAACTTACAGCGAATCGTCTACAACCAATATTGAGATCATTTTCAGCAAAAATAAGAATTTAATAATATGAGTATCGTCTATGTTGCAATATAATCTCTTAATATAAATATTATTCATTGAAAAACGCTCGCTGTAATTTAAAAATCCAGTGTAATACTGCGAAATGAATTAGCTCCGAATCACAAATATTTTTAATATAGAACTATCTTTTTGTGCGCGATTACAAAATATGTGTCTAGGCGAATCCTTTGTTGTTTGTTTTTTTTAGTTTTTTTTCAATATCCATTTTGATTTCTTTAATGTCACTGTGAATTTATTATCTGTTGGTCCAGTTTGATGTCACCTCCTACACTGCCATCTATGTGTGACTAGATGTAACAAATCTTTTTCATTTTCACACTCATTTCTCTTTGTATCCGTCGTCAATGTCAGCGTCGCGTCGTGGGAGCGTATAATTCATTAATGACCATGCCATATTGTCTTATTTCATCGCTTCAGAGCTATCCAAATAATTATGAAATGACAAATATGTATTATATACAAATCATAGATTTGAAAACTGTGATCTTATATTTTACCCCTCCCTGGGTTTGGATTTACGTGATCATTTTATGCGTCTGCGCAACATTTACCAATTATGCCTTTTTATTAAGTTCCCTGTCAATACAATTTTTTAAAGTTCTATATATATTTTTTATTTAAGATATTGTAGTTCTTGAAAATAACCCGTTTTTAATGATCACATAAACCAGCCAACGACAGGTCGTAAACCCTGTAGGTGCCTTTATTTTTCCCGGTTCTCTTAATATTCCAACTTCGTCTCTGTTGAGATATCAAAAAACATTGTCATTTAAATATTATTGACTCCTGACAGGGAAAAAATACACAATATATATAATATAATAATTTGGATGATATATATAGCGCCGTTTTCATGAATATCTCACCTCAAGGGCGCTGAAAATGTTTGCGTATATGTAACTATAAAAATATTCGAAATTAATTAGTATATGTACCTATACATTTTTATTTATTTCTTTATCACACCATTATTATTTATTATTATTACACCATTATTTAGATAGATAATCTTCATTCAAAATGGATAACTGCTGCCCAACTAGGTATACCTGTTCTAAGGCTATCAGTGTACATATTATTATAATATTTCGCAGGAGACATATAGGTTGTACCTATTTGCATTATTAAAAAGTATCTGAACAATATAAACTTAACTAGTGTACACAGATTAAAAAATGGAAAATAGTATCTATTGGGAATACTGAACTGACAGAGCATAGATGTGATCGTTATTCAGTCGAGCCTAAGATCAAATCAAGACAGCACAAAATTTATGAAACAATCAGGATTTTTTGCGAAATTATATAAATTATGTCCATAACATCCTTACTCTACGATGTCGAACATTTGATACATTTTAGCTCTCCCGTAGTTCATGATGTATTCGGAACATTTTCTTTTAAATGATTTCAGCGATATTTCGTATTTCTTTGAGTGATGTGGGCATCATGTTATAAATTCTGGGGGCAATGAAAATAAAATATTTTTGACCAAAAGTAGTTCTCATTTGTGGAATTGCATAGCTTGTAGCGGTGCTAGCTCGTGTAGCTATAGATTGTTGCGTGTTTTGGGTACACTAATTTATTTTTATGAAAAATTGTTAGTGTAAAAATATGTGTTTCGGATCAAAACCTTTAAATTCATTGTATAGATCTTTAGTGGGGTATTCAAGGGGTTTTCTGAGTATTATCTTTATTATACATCTTTGAGTTAAGCATAGTTTTTTCCATAATGGTATCGGCACACCCTCCCCAACCAACAACTCCATAATGTGATTAAAGAATGTGTCGTCGCATGGTACACTTGTTTCATTGTTTTTTTATCCAGTATCTTTCGGAGCTCTCTGTAAATATATCCTAACTTGACTATTTTACTGGACAGGAATTCCTTTCACGCCATTGCAGATTATTGTCAATGATACATTGTCTATGTTTATACATTTTAAGTTTTGCTCGACGTGTTTTATCTTGACACATCATCGCTTTACCAATATTCATGCAACGTCTCATACATACTTGTTCGTCTGTTGTTCAAGCTTCTTAAATTTTTCCCTAACAAAATATCGTTTGCATTAATAGAATCGAGATTGATTAAAAAGTTCCGAGATATCTTTCGTGATTCAATCCTCAGTATTGGTAATATTGCTATAAATTAACTTTTATGTTTTATTATACTGTTATAGGTACATAAGTATTTCAAAAACATAAAATAGGGCACGGACATCATATTATTTTATTTTGATGCTTTTTGTGTGTTGTTATGTTTGTATATAATTGAATCGTTACTATATATATACTCACTTTCTCAGCACAAGCAACTCACGCCTTTTGAGAAATGGAAAAAAAGCAGTGTAGTGACAAGTATTTTTATATACTAGTTGCATGTAACACATGAGATCCAACTGTCGATGGCGATTGTATGTATATTTGAAGAATACGTACCAAACAATAAACACTTAAACACAAATTTATAAACTTATTAAGATATTTTGTTTTCTATATAAAACGTGTAGGTATTTGTATCAGGATAGAATTGTATGGAGGTCAGTCTTTTTTCCTTCCCAGAATATGAAAACAGCAAATCAAATTAAATAAAACAAATTTGAGATTTTGTATTTGTCTATATTTATACCAATTTTCAGCGTTCTAGCTTTTACGGTTTTTGAGATATATGGAAAAATAAAGTAAAAATTCAAATGTTGATTACCTACCCCTGATTGAAACAAAAATTAAAAATACTAAGTTTGAATGTTTTGTAAGCCTATAATTTTCTATATTTTCTGAAATTTTAGGCTCTGTATGTCTTGGTGCTTTTTTGACTTTAAAGTTCGAAAAACCATGAAAAATACAAACTTAACTAAATTAAAAATCTCGCGTATCTTGGCTTGAAACTTTGTCGATATGTTTAGAGAAATAAATTTTCTTGAACAAATCAACAGTTGGATTATTATTTGCGGATTATTTGTGCGGACAGAGAGTTTTTATACGACAGAGCAATACGGTAATACTTTTATTATCTCTCTATAATTATTTTGTAAAATAAGTTGGCATTTTATTGAGTACCTTACCATTCAATTTTTTCACCAATTGCTAAAGTTAAGGATATTGAAACACTAATGCCAGACAGAACTCCTTCATATACCGCGCTTCCCATTCTTATAACTCCAAGATTAGTGATGCAGATCCTTTTAACTCCCCATTGATATCAATAAAGATTAAATAAATTTTTACTTCCCACACTGATGAATTGGGTGCATCGCATAAAATTTCAAACACATACACACACCCTCACACATGGTTGCATTTTGTAGCTTTAACTTTTATCTCATTTATAATTCTTTGTTTTTTCTTACAATACTAAATTAATTATAATAAGGTAATAATGTATTTATTTATTTATTTAAACAGTAATTATGCAAGTAAAAAAAAGAAAGAAAAGAAGATAAAAAGTTAACAAAACATAATACATAGTAACTTCCTCCTCTCTTTCCTTTATTCATCATAACCTCACCTAAACGGCTACGCCTGTCTTAAGGTGAGGCTATTCAGACAAAACAATTATATTATACATATATACATGCACATATGCATATATACACATACACATATGCACATTCATACACACACATCAAAACAATAATACCATAAACATCAACCATTAGATCAACAGTAAACAAAAAAATAACAATAAGAATAATATGAAAAAAAAGGATATATATAATAATTAATACACTTCCATAAAAATAACATGTAAAATCAGAGTATTTAAAATATATTGTTTGACAAGAAAATAAAACATAAAACAACATATAGAAAAATAATATATACCAATGACACAATATAATATCCTAAACCAATGACACACCCACCAGTGACACATATATATATACACTTATTTACATGTAGGGACATGCACACACGCAGCCATGGATACATACATACACATGCCCACATGTATGCATGCACATGCGAATATGGTCAGGGGAAGAAGGAATAAAAATATTTTCTCTGTTCTTAATGTATTAAACATGTTATTGATGATTTTTGTATTGTGTATCATCAGTTTATTTGTCCAGTCATTGATTGTTTGTTTACTTTAAATAAAATAAAAATAAATACGTGAAGCGTAAAATTCGGACTCCTTTTTAAGTAAACTAACTTTTAAGTAAACGCGCACGGGAGGAGTTTGAGATTTGTCATAGTTAAAGTTTATATGGAGTAGGAGTGCGGAAAGATAAATTTTATAATTTGTGCTACAAATACATAAAATTAAATAAAAAAAATCTTTCACCTCAACCCATTGTTTACCTAAGAACATTAAAGAGATAGGAAGCATAAATTTAATATACCCGCGTAGTGTCAGCGCTACTGTGACCAAAACATTCAAATAACCGAAGTAGTCACACTGCAGTAGTCATACTTATGTATCCCCTCAACGTGGTACTTAGTTGTCATTAAATCAACTGCGTGATATACATAGAATTACTCCTAGTGATGATAATCCAACTGTCGATTTGTTCAGGAGAACTTTGTTCTCTTAACATATCGACAATGTATCAAGCCAGAATACGCGAGAATTGTATGGAGAGGTCTACTTTTTTCACGGCTTTTCCAACTTTGAAGTCAAAAAACACCAACTTAGAGGCTTCGCAGCATATATGTTCCATACACGGATTTACTCAGAATTCGGAGTAGAACATTTCGTGTGTCTGTGTGTGTGTGTGTCTGTGTGTGTGTCTGTGTGTCTGTGTGTCCCTCCCCCCCTTATAACTTTTGATCCGCTCAATTTACAGAGCCTAAAATTTCAGAATATATAAACAGTTACAGGCCTACAAAACTTTTATACTCGGAATTTTAAATTTTTGTTTCAGTCAGGGGTTATCAACTTTTGAATTTTTATTTTATTTTTCCATATATCTCAGAAACCATAAACGGTAGAACGCTGAAAATTGGTACAAACATAGACAAATACAAAATCTCAAATAAGTTTTTTCAAAAAAAATCCAGGGTTTCTCAAACATTTTTTATTAAGAAAAATATTTTTTTTATGATAAATTTATGAGTTTAACTGCCTATATTTCCAAAACTTTTACAATTATCGAAAAAAGCCGAAACACCCCAACTAGATAATTTAATTTTCTATAAAAAATATTAACATTGTAGTAGAAGATCTCAATTTTTTTTTAACAATTTTTTTAAAAATTGAATTTAGTGACGACATCTCTTCATACATTTTGTATGGCAGTCGCCTATACACAATATGTAAGAAGACTTAATAGTTTGATACATCATCTCCAAACATACATACATACCATCATGCTATTTGCATATTCTGGGTAGGAAAAAGGATCTTCCTCCATACTATCCTATCTTGACATACATACCTACATATGTTGTATAGAAAACAAAATATCTGAAAATATTCAATAATTTGTATCTATGGGTTTATAGTTTGGTACATATTCTTCAACTATACATACTATCGCTATCGACAGTTGGATCTCATGTGTTACATGCAACTAGTATTATTTTAGTTTTGATCAATTGAAAGTAGGCATGTCATATCGTTCATAATAGTATGTGGTGTGTCTATTGGGATTAATGTCGTGCAGGGAACAAAAATTAAAACACTCGTTCTTTGGACTGCTTTGTAAATTGTCCAATGACTAAAATAATTTTACGATATTAATATTATGCGTGCATCGAACTCGACTTTAGTAGCCGTTAGTGTTGAGCGAAGTCGGCTGTGGTATTTCACAGATTGAGACCGAGACCGTCTCCGTCATTTCGTTAAGATCAAACTTTTAGAGACATTGCAGTTGTAGTATTCTTAGTCTTAATCATCATCTTTTTGTTAAGTTTAGTAAGGTTAAGTCATTTAACCTGTTTGTTAGGGTGGACAGTCCCGGGAGGAGGAAGAGATCCAGCTGTCCTTCCATATCCTCTGTGGTCTTTCAGGTAGTCTTCTATTGTTGGGGATTTCCGTCTTTGCAATTTTAAATTTATATGAATATAATATGATTCCAGATGCATTTGAAAATAATACAAATGGCGATTTGTTCATTGTATTGTTCATTGTTCTCTTAACAGAACCACAAAGTTTCAACCCAAGCTCCGCGAGATTCGTATGGTCAGGTCTATATTTTGCATGGTTTTTTCAACTTATATGCAAAAAATACCAACTTAGAGGCTTCTCAGCATATATATGTTATAGATATGGATGCATGCACTCAGAATTTGGAGTAGAACATTTGGTGTGTGTGTGTGTGTGTCCGTTCCCCCTTATAAATTTTGATCTGCTTAATGCACATGCCCAAATTTCAAAAAATACAGACAGTTTTAGGCCTAAAAATAATTAATACTCAGAATCTTGATTTTTTTTGCATAAATCTCAAAAACCATAAACCTACATGTGTATACATGTAGAGAAATAAAATATCTGAAATTATCTTTTGTCCAGTGCTTCTAAAACTTTTTTTACTAAGAAAATTTTTTTTTTTGTGAGATATGTGTTTAACTGCCTATATTTCTATTTTTTTTATATCGAAAAACGCCGAAATACCGTAACTAATGATATTTTAATGTTGACGAGGCGATAAATGTGTGCCAAGATAGAAAAATGTGGCGTTCAGTTCTCTCTGCCTACTCCGCGAGGGACATGGCATATGTATGTAGATAATTTAATATTCTTTTATTGTTTTTCCATTATTATAGAAAACATTTTTATCTACTAATGTTGTTTTTATTTTGACATATGTTTATGTATGTTGCCGGTAGGTACTGATATTTCTCCATCTTATTATTCTCATGTGTTACATAACTCCATCTTATTTAGAATAATCAATTTATATATCTTGTTATAAATCCGTTTTAGGTTATTTTTGTAGTTAAAATAATTTATTTAAATAGTCTTTTGAATGTTTTTATTTTAAAATTTCCTCATCACTAGATGCCGCTCCTTATGTTTACATTTGAACACAGTAGGTACCTACAATCTGGAAGATATTTATTATTTGACCTCGAGATTGCCACACACATCATGTCTTCCTACGCACAGTCTTAACTGTCCACTACACTACACTACACTCCTTATTGTGTTTTAAGTATTTAACGCGAATTGATCAACATGCTGCCATGGGATAATATAGTCATCTCATAACGATTTGTTTCATATTTTTATTATATCGCCGATGACTTCAGTACGAGCCTCGATAACTTCATGAAATGAGTGGGTTATGGTCAACACCCTTGTGTAGTCAGTGTGCACCTTATTTTCCGATAGTTCCTGAATAAATTAAACAAAATACTTTAACAAAAACTTAAATATTCTTCTTTTAGTAGATCTGTTGGTCTGTAGATACAAAAAAATAATACAAAAAACACATAACAGCATGGATATACAACACCGGTTCAGAACAAATCAATAACATAATTACACCCAAGCAAATATAATTAAACTTAACATTTTTTTCTCAAATATTATTTAATGTATAATTTAATACAAGAAGTATGTACCTACATAATGTACTATCTATGTCACACAAATGTTCAAATGATCACCTCGGCACAGGACTTCCTAGTGAGGTGTTCATTGTATCCTATCAATTACAAGATTTATCAATAAATAATACACATACACACACACACACACATATGTACACACGCACTCAATTTCTAACTCTAGTGTGTAATTATATTTGTATATGCCTCATTTTATTGTCAATAATAAATAAATAAATAAGATGACGAAGTCCAACTATCCTTCCATCTCTTGTTGGGTGGTCTTCCGTCCATTCTGTCTACGTGGTCTTCAATGTCCTCTCCTGGATCTTCTCCACCCAACGATGTCCTCTATTTCACATGTTTTTCTTATTTACATTTATTCAACATTACGGACACGATCTCGGATAAACACTCGATTTTTTTTTCAATGTGCTGAGAAATTGAGTACACATAGTAGCGATTCATGTAAAAACACAACACACAATATACATAAAATCAATAATATTCTATTAATCACAAAAAAGCACCAAAATAACATCTCGTGATTCTATTAACCCTTTATGTATTATTTAACTTTAAAGTGTTTTTTTTTATTATTACCTACCTAGCTTTTCGTGATTTTATTTAAAGAATGAATATGTCCTTGATACAAATACATATAGGTACATCCTCATATTATATTCCCTAAAGTAAGATTAAATGTTTGGTGAACGAAATTGGTCGTGGCAGGATATGAACTCGCGACCACTGGATTACTAACCCACCGCTCTAATCGATCTGCCACTACCCATTTATTTTACTCTCTTATATGGAATAACAAATATGTAACTATATTAAATAAGGCTATAATAAACATACTATGTACAATTTTTCCTGTTTGGAAATTTATTGCTTCACTAGACGAGTTTGTTCTGATGCAGTACTTTTTCAATTTGGTCTAAGAATACATGTTATTGAATGGAAAAGAATAGTTAATAATTAACAGAAAATAAATAAACCGAAGAATATACAGTGACCTCTCGGTTATTTGAACCCACATTTGTTGGAAGTTCATTGAAAAAATTTTCTGCCATGTAAAATTATTATGGGTGCATAAATTTAATCTGTTACTGTTTTCAAAATTAAACATCATCTTTAGAATATAACATACACGATGCACTCGTTAGGACATAATATATGCTCATGTCATATGTAGTGGACTTGAATTCAGGAGACTTCTTCTCCTGAAGCGAGTCTGGGTGTTGGTGGGTCCACAAAAAGAAAAAAAGGTAGTTGGAATTTTTGTTCAGTGTGATTTAATTATTATTTTTTCTGTTTTGTTATCATTTTGGACTCTTATCCCTGTATTTGGCAACTTAGATTTCGTCGCATAACTGCATCATTTGAACCTATGGTGGATCCGAACCTGTTTCTTGGACCTGGTTTAAATTAATACATTTTATGTAGAATATTGTATCAAAAAAGAGTTCACACATTCGTGGACGTGGAAGCCTAGGTGTCATTGATATACATAATACATAGTAAGGTTGAGGAAGATCCAGAGTGGACAGTAAAACTTTTTTTAGACAGGTGAACATAATATAACTTAAGGCCGCCAGGCACTGTGAATTTTTAGCTTGTTGTACTCCATTTCTCGTACTGAAGTAGATGCCTTGGAGTTTGTCCCGCCATACAGTAGAGCGAAACAGAAACGACCAAAGCGACAATATGAATTTTATACCTTTTTAAAAACAACCAAAACACAAATTCGAAAATATTAAACAGTCAAAGTGTTTAAATAATATAATTTAACAATATTTTTATTGAATTGTAGTTTTAACAAACTAGGTAAATGGATAACCAGGGAATCCCGCAAATTTTTGGGGTACTTTCGAAATACATAATTACATAATTCAATTTAAAAATAAAACATTATAAAATTTAGAAATTTGTTTTCACTGATATTGAAGACGTCAACTTCGCTCGACAAAATGTTTAACATTGAGACGGCTTTGTGTATTGGAAACTTGACTAATAAATTTGTCCGACTGTATGCCTGCAGAAACAATGCGTAATTTAATCCTCTGATGTAATTAATAGGAGCATGTATGCCTATTTCACAAAGTAAACTAGGATTATATCAACATTCCTTCGATTGTTATTAAGAAATGTGCTTCAATACTGAGTAAGCCAGTGTCGCAATTGATGCAGCGTTCCTTTGACACCGGTGAACTGCCAATCGACTGGAAGAAGAGGTGAGGTTATCACAAAAACGGCGCTATAAAAATAATCCAAATTTATTATTTATTATTATTATAAGGCCACAGTGACTCCTATATACAAAAAGGGAAACCGCCTGGATCCAAACAACTACCGACCTATCAGCTTGACATGCATATTATGTAAATGCATGGAAAAGATCATTGTCCAACAGCTCCGTGATTTCATAAAAAGAAATAACATTGTCAGGCCTGACCAACATGGTTTTATGCCTGGTCGTTCTGTGATAACTAACCTGCTTCTCTGTCTTGACAGTTGGAGTAAGAGTATTGATAACAACGAACCGGTCGACGTGATCTATCTTGATTTCCAGAAGGCTTTTGACTCCGTTCCACTGAGAAGATTGGTTCACAAACTCCATCACTTGGGTATAAGGGGTTGACTGCTCTCATGGATCAGTAGTTTTCTCAATGGCAGAACCTTCCAAACCAGAGTTGGTGGCGAATTGTCAAGCGAGAGACGGGTGTTGAGCTCCGTTCCTCAGGGATCTGTGCTGGGTCCGGTTCTTTTCACTTTGTACATCTCAGACCTACCATCATTTATTGAGAGCTCGGTGCTACTGGTTGCTGATGACACCAAGTTCTTTGGAAACCCTCTTACAGACGCTGCTCAGATACAAAGGGATCTAGATGCTGTACTGACTTGGACCAAAGAGTGGTTGCTCCATCTTAATGCTGATAAATGCACAGTGCTACATTTGGGCAATACGAACCCAAAGATTGTATACACCCTAGATGGCATCCAACTTAAACCGGTCCAAGAGCAGAAGGATTTGGGTGTTATTATATCTCATAACTTAAAATGGGAGTCACACTTAATAGCAATGACCAAGAAAGCTAACAGTGTCATGTATCTCATTAAGAGAGCTTTCAGTTTCCACCTACTCTACTTGTTAAATTATACAAGACGTATTTGAGACCAATTATTGAGTATGGGTTTCAGATTTGGAATCCATATTTCAAGAAGGATATTCAGTTGGTGGAGAGAGTGCAGAGAAAATTTACGAAATCGGCTGCAGGTTTGAGTAATCTGTCCTATGAGGAAAGACTGGATGCCCTGAATTTGACAACCTTGGCTGACAGAAGGAGGAGAGGAGACCTGATAGAGACATACAAAATTCTGAATGATTACTATGACTGCCCGGTGCTTCATACTATGTTTCATCTGAACAGGAATACACATCTGAGAGGACATACTCTAAAATTAGACAAATGCAATTTCAGGATGAATCCAAAAAAGAATTTCCTGAGTAATAGAGTTGTGAATGATTGGAATGGACTTCCACAGTGTCTGGTTGTTGCCGATTGTGTAAATGGTTTTAAAAATGGACTTGACAAAGTGTTGTGAAATTGTCATTGTCTGGGTACATCAGCTACAGCTGCCTGCCCAGGAACAATAATAATAATAATATATACTAACCCATTTACTAGTTGGAAAAAGTATTTCAATAGGAAAAATAATCTTCTATTTTCGAAGGAGTTATATCCAATCATACCTATTAAAAAAGCAGACCTAATAATAATAAAAAATGACGAGGAGAGCCGACCCCGACTGTCTGCATAGACAATGAGTTGAGATATAGCCGGGGAGAAGATTGTAGAATATCTATGAATTATTTCATCCATTCAGCGCACAAACGAAGCACCACTCCTGTTTAAAGCAATGATCATAGC
The DNA here is from genome assembly GCA_963576475.1 of Molanna angustata. Classification (NCBI taxonomy): domain Eukaryota; kingdom Metazoa; phylum Arthropoda; class Insecta; order Trichoptera; family Molannidae; genus Molanna; species Molanna angustata. The sequence continues at coordinate 10,502,494 of OY754972.1, forward strand.
GGCGGGAAATGTGACGCTTTTCCGTTTGTGTCGATCTTTAAACCATAAGGAGGAGAGTACAAGTACTATTAATGGAGTCCCCAACATGACATGCGTTCTTTACATGCAGCTGCCGTCACACATTAAACAAACGACACCGATCTATATTCTATTTCAAATATACGGGGGAATAAGGCGATTTACATTGAGACAAAATCAAATCCTGCATATTGTATCGAGCGTGCAGTGTCATCTGTTGAATAAATCAAAATTTAAAATACAAAACTAAAGAGAATGTATCGTATCACTAGCGGATCATCAAATTCCAAAATAGTGATTCTACGTTTATATTATTAAAGAAATACTGAAATATTTAGCCAAAATGGATTCAATTTATATTGCAATAACCTCAACTCTCGAAATAAGTTAATAATATTTTCATATTGGCAAAAATCATCTTAATGATTGGGTGGAATTCCACATAAGAAAAAAACTGAAAATATTCCAAATATAAAATTTCTTTTAATTCGTTGTTTTGATGACATTTTTCGTAATCATATAATCTGTGAGTCGATTAATAACAATTAAGTCTCCATAACGTGGCAAATTGTTATTGAGTGCGTGTTAAATTACATAATACTTATATATTATAACACATCACAAATAATTTCATCCTTTTTTTCAATCTACAAGCTACAAGTCTAAGAAAACTCGATGTAAAGATGTTATAGATGCCGTAAAATTTCTTGAGCCTTTTCGCCACGAGGGGGGCTGTTTGCACATATACCAACCAAGCATATAAGTCAAAAATTTGCCATCTGCGCACCAACGTGACGGGCTCAAGTTGTTTTCCGATTACCATATACGCTTTTAACATCGTATATTTTCTTAATGATTTCATCGTAATATGCAAAACACTCCTGACTGTTATAGTATAAATTTAATAGAATACAACAACAAAAAAATATAATGATCATTTTTATAGTAGGTACATACCATCACGCCATGTCCCTTGCGGGGTAAGCAGAGAGAACCGAACGCCACATTTTTCTATCCTGGCACGCATCCTTCGCCTCGTCCACATTCATGCATCGTCTCATACATGTTCGTCTATTGCGCACACTTCTAACATTTCCGTCTTTCAAAATTTCGTTCACATGGTCGTGCCATCCCTTTCTTGGGCGTCCCCGACCTCTCATTCCATTCCTTTCCGCTCTGTATATTTCAGGCGCTCCTCATTCATTCTCCCCATGTGACCAAACCATCTCAATGTGTTCACTTTCATTCTAGTAATGTCATCTTTCTTCATCTTACATTCTTTCCTTATGTCCTCATTTCTTACCCAGTCATACATCGTTCTTTTACAAATCCTTATTAACGATCTCATTTCAACTGCATTTATTCTACTTTCATGCGTTTCACCCCGCAAGGGACATGGCGTGATGGTATGTATTTTTATAGTGCCAATTGTAATATTGTAACATGTTTGTATTAAGAGATATTTTATTACATTTAAACAATATCGAAAACAGGATGAGAAGATGATGGAGTGGAACATCGATCATATTTTATTATAGAACATAATATACCTACACGTTTATATTATTTGAATAATATTATTCCTTATTGCGCATCAAAGTAGTTAAACGAAAGCTGTCATTTCTTATTTCTTTTGTTAACCCTCTCATTTTTCATTTATATTAGGTGTATTATGCGAATTTGCGATTTTGATGCAGACTTGCGTCAACCATGCATACGCGCTCATAATAATTTATTTATTTTTATTTATTTCTATCCAAAAATATACAGTATATATGAGATACAAAATATCTTAAGATAATATAAGCTTATTCATACATAGTTAACATACAATGTAAATATAAGTTATCTCATTTCAATAAATATCAATTTACCACTTCACTGGTGCTTACTTAGTTTAAGCCATATCTTTTTGTTTGTATCTTTGTTACTAGCCCCCTCACTAGGCATAGCCTGTGCTAAGGTGAGCTAGTTTTATGTTATTGTCTATTACGTTGTTTATTTATAGATACATTTACATATAATATAAGTACATGTACATATATACGCTACGCATTCAAAACGTATGCATCTTTCCTTCTAAATACAATATTTCATTTTGAGTCATGCACACACAACCAAAAATTGTGGAAATAAATTATTTGTTTCACTTTTTTTCAATTGTCTATTCTGTTGTTTGTAATAGTGCATTTACATTTTATTTGGAAGAATTATTTCCTTAAGGATTTTTCATCTATTTCATAAACCCATCTTAGTGATAGTTTTTTAAATTCTTTTGCATTACTGATGTTTTTAATATTTGTTGGTAAACTATTGAAAAGTTTTGTTGAAAAATATCGTACACTACGTTGTCCAAAAGTTGTTTTAATATATGGTATATTTAAGGTATTTGTTGTACTTAATCTAGTGTGTTTATATTGTTGTGAGCTAGTATATTGGTCTTCTCTTTTTAGCTTGTATATTAGCAGATTTTTTTGCATATATTTTGTAATTGTTGGAACTTTGAATTTAGTAAAAATCTCTTCAGTATTCGTTCGAATAGGTACCTTAAGTATAACTTTTATAATGGCTTTTTGGGCTATGTCTATTTTCTTTATTATTGTTGGCGTTGCACTTCCCCATCCAATAATTCCATATTCCATTATTGAATGACAAAGAGCATAGTATATATTTTTCAAATGTTTTAGGTCAATAACATTTCTGATTGATTTAAAGAAGTATATTAATCTATTCATTTTAGATGTCACGCAGTCAATGTGATAGTCCCATCTCAAGTAATAATTATAATGAAACCAATGCTTTGCGCACTAAACGATCTCGTATTAACCCGACATATCTAGTTATCGCAAATGCATCTGACAACGAATTGAATAAACAAAAAAAAAATGTTAAACTCATACTACGCACTAATCTCATACATCTCAGTTAAACTCATACTACGCTAAATGACTTTTTTGTAATATTTAGATTTATAATCATCATCAGCCTCTGTTTGCCCACTGCAGGACGTAGGCCTACCCTCTCCTCCACTCCATCCGTTCCTGTGAGACTCCCATCCACTGTGGTGCAACAAATCTTTTAATGTCATCCATCCATCTGTTAGGTGGTCGGCCTTGTGGTCTCTTGTCGCCTCTCGGTCTCCACTCAACCAGTCTTTTCGTCCATCTATTGTCGGTCATGTGACCTGCCCATCTCCACTTCTGCATGGCTATTCTCTCAACCATATCGGACAGTTTGGTCTGACTGCGTATCCAGTCATTCTTCTTCCTATCTTCTAGTTTTATGGCCAACATTATCATTTCCATTTTTCTTTGTGCTACACGCAGCTTGTTGGCAGACAATTTGGTTAAGGTCGTAGTTTCCATGCCATAAGTGAATACTGGCAGAATGCACTGCTCAAACACCCTTTGACTTCAGGGAATTCGGTATGGGGCTATGAAAAGTGTTATAATGTTTCCCAAAGGCCGCCCATGCGAAACTTACTCTTCTTTCAATTTCGATGGTTTGATTTATAATACAATAATTAAATTATTCAAAAAAAGTTTTGTTTTTTAATCACGGTTAGTAACCATTTACTAAAAAAAATGTTGTCAATCCAGTCCCAGGCTCGCCTTTCTAGGTGTTTTCTTTTTCTTTATTCATAAGAAATATAATATAACATAGTTCACGAAATAGGTGAATGTTTTTTCTTAATATTTTTAATAGAGTGACTCATAGATTATATACAAAATATTTATTTAACACGCACCTATTCACTAATTGACTCGTTTTGAATATTTATGATATTATATTCTTTAACAGATTTTTAATTATCTCAATAGAGACGAAGTTGGAATATTTATTGTAGGAGAACCGGGAAATCAAGGCACCTACAGGGCTTACGACCTGTCATCGGCTGGTTTACGTGATCACTTTATGCGCTTGCGCAACGTTCACCAATTATGCCTTTTTAATGAGATAAGGAATTTCGCTTGAAAATAAGGAATTTTTACTACAGCCATCTATGGGTGAAATTATGAACAACAATCTTATTATTTTTATTTATTTTTGTTGTAACGCCATCTATTGAGAGAATTGGTTTTTTTTGTAAATAATGAAAGCTACAATTCTTATATCTGAGGTGACAATGCATTTATCGCATAGAAGTCACCCCTGAATTGCGCCAGACTTATAAGTTCATTTTTGTTTTTATTATTGCATATGCAATAATAAAAATATTCGATATTATATTCCTTTCACAAAGCCAGACTGAAATACAGTGAAAAACTTTGTCTACACTGGAAATCGAACCAGAAGCCTTCAGATCGGGAGACAGACACGTAGCATGTATTGATAGCATGCTGAATTATGTACTGCGAAAATCTGTATTACCACCGGAAGTAGGACCGATATTACTGGCTCTGGCATTTCATGCCTTATTTAAATATCTAACTAGGTGAGCCACGATGTCCTACACTTTTATTATTTAAGTTCGAATCAATTAACAAAGCGAAGGAAACGCTTTCTGTGCTACCGCACGTGTGATCCAAACCCGATAATATATGTATGTAGGTATATACACACAACAATAATACAACACGCGGATATATCTAAGTACGTTTGTTTGGGTCTTTAAATATAGACACATAATATTTCACCTCGGTCACCTCCTCTCTCTTTCTCCCCTTGACAGTGCCCGGTGTCTGCCCACGTGCTCCGTGCAAAGCCAGTGTGCTGGCGTGCAGGCCGCGAGCGCGAACGCGCGCACGACCAGTCAGTCGATCGGTTAAAAACGAGACCAAATTAACGGACCAAATATCTAATATATTACTTGTTATATTTTCTCGGTCGAGTCGCCGATCCTTACCGCGGCTCCTTTGCCATTGATGCTTTCGCCCGTGTGTGCGCACTTAGCGCTCTGTGCTCAGTTACAATCGGCCAAAGTGCAAATACATACAGTCAATACAGTGAACAATCAGATTCGTCTCGTGAAATTGCGATCATTTTAATTAAAGGCCGTTTAAAATGATTCGGGATTGTACGTGGTGGAATTGATATTCTTAGTGAAAAGTCTTCAATTACTTTAATTTAGTGTGTAATAAAAATGTGCATTCAACGAATTATTGTGTTAGGCATATAAAAATCTGTAGCTGTTGGTTCTCATACATGACCATTTATTTTTATTTGTTTATTTTTTAATCTTGACATTTATTATTTTATTACTATAATCACATAATCCTATTTTTTTTTCTCTGATTTGCAATAGCAAATTATTGCCTTTTTCTCACAGGAGTAACTTTCAGAGAAAGAACTGATCCACGATCTACGTAAAGAAGCTTTTTCTTTTATTTTAGCGGAGAGTAAAAATATTATTTCGGAATTTTAAGCCTTCTTTTTTTACATCAAATTTTCGACAGATATCATCTCGAGAGTGTATATTATTACGAGTTTCGATTTGCTGGTTTTTTGTGTGTGGCATACAATTTTTTTGTTCTATATATGACACCCAATAGTTCATCATTCTATTAAAAAACACGGCCTGTAAGTATAAAAACAACAGAAATGATTACTTTACTCTGAAACTTCATGTCTTCCATATGACTTATATTGTTTACTTTAGAAATGCTACGAGTATGTTCTGAAATTTTATTTTTTTATTTTTGTTTGAAATAAATACACCTTTTTAACCTGTACATGTGGCAAATTTATTGGCAAACGGGAATTTGCTCCTACTGACAGTTGTTTCTTTTCAAGTGACTGATATTTGATTAAAAAATATGAATTTATGTAAATTTTTCCATTGCTGGAAATTGTACTCTGGACACCGGCACATAAACCTGCCGTCATGCCTCGGCTATTGACACATTTTCATACTAATAATAAAAGAAAACACTTCCTTGCGCCCTGCGCGATTGGCGAGTTTATTTGCAATATGGCAATTTCTTACAATTAACCAGTGTTTTCAGCCCAGAGAAGCAATATTTGCATGAGGAATGAATTTAAAATAAATTTCTCATCTGTTGGGTATCGAATCTAGAATGGCCGCACAGAAGCAAAACGGCTTGCCAACTGTACCACGGCGGTCAGCCTTTTCGTTGTTTTTGTTAAGCTTATTTGACATTTTTGTTATGTTTGTTAAGATAATTTGCAATTTTTTTTATATTTTTGGGCACTTTGAAAATAACTCTCGATACATAAGATTTTTCGCAGTATCTTGATTCTACGTCTGTTTGTATTTGCGTAGTGCATATTTGGTCAATGTTGTCCATGTTCTTTCTCTGTTAGCTTTAGGTGTTTGACCCTCTAGTATTTGCACTGGAGCTCACCGTGCACTGCTGTCCGGTGCATGTCCGTCGTCTAATCTTAGCTCTCTCGCTCTTGGTTCCTGCAGTAGTCGTCAACCTTTTCAAAGTCACCAACATTATTATATGAAAATCAGTATTTTATTTTTATTTTGCTAAAGCAAACACACAGCCGATTCATTGCATAAAATAATACATGCAACTACACCCCAAATAGGCCAAAAATGTGACCATCTCCAGAGTAGATAAACAATTAAATTCAGTGAAACAAGTACTCGTATGTACTTGTTTTATTTTACCTAAACAAATTTATTGCTAATTTGATTTCGAGTTCTATCCAGAACTTTGAAATCATTATTTGTATTGAAAAAAAAAACAAATATTAGATTGTTAAAGGCAACAAACGCACCTTTCAATTCACCCATCCAGATACTTAACATATCAAAGGATTAGGCTCTGAGGTCGCTACAGATACTCCCTATTGATTAACCCTATGATATTTTCGATAAATCTAAAAAAATATACCCGTAGGTGATGTTGTCATTATTGCTATTATTAAAACTACAATATTAATACTTACGCATGTTATGAGATTATTCACAGATTAAAAAGATATTTCGTTTGACAAGGGAGACATATTCGAATTAAGAACAAATGTGTTATTGGAATTACATGTAATTAACGGGAAGCTTTTTGGTAAATAAAATTTCTAGGTGGACTCATAATTCCCTGGCCTGTCATTCCAGCGCTCAAACAAGTCAACTACTGTTTTGTTATTGTTTATACGCAGGTACTCATTATCATTTTCAGCTTTTGCATAATAATGTGTAGCTATTTAAAGCGTCTAGATTTTAACTTTCCGTAGATAAAAATACAGCATTTCGAAATAGATCCACTTAATATAATATGTTTTAAAATGTTTACGATTTGTTTCTGAAGAATTCAATGTGGGCTGAGAGATAATGTATATAATATGTATATTATATTATTCGTTGTTCATAATAATAATTTATCGTTGGTTTTGCCATTTATTATTATTTGTGTAAAACACCCGCGGGCCGCAATTTTACCGCGTCTGCCTTAGTGAATAAATATCTCGAATGTATGTATATAAATATAGTTCAAGAGAGAGCTATAGATAGAGAGAGAGGAGACCTATTTAGAGCTCGACAATTAAAATAATACGGGTGAGAGTTTTATACAGCACGGTTGCAAAGGTCAGGGCAAAAGTGACCCGCAATTCGCTACACAACGTCGAACATCAATGGCTAATTTAAATCGGGGGCTACTCATGACACGTTCTTATCTTGCCTTAATCTTAAAAATTTATTAATCAGTACTCAATCATCTTCTCTTCGTCAGTCTGTTTGCATCCAGAGATGAACATAGGCCTCCACCGTCTTCTTCCAATCCTCCCTTTCTTGGGTACACCGCTTCCAATAGCTCCCTGCCATTGCATTGATTCAGTCCGACCACCGTGTCTGATGACGTCCCACGCTTCTTTTCCCTGTATCCGACACCACTCCAAGACTCTGGGTCCACCTATCATCTGTATATCTGGCAATGTGTCCTGCCCAGTTCCATTTCAGAGTTGCGACATCGGTTATTTTAGTCTGCTGTCTTATCCACTAATTGTTTTTTTCTCTCTCTTAAAGAGATGTACAACATCCTTCTCTCCGTAGCCCTCTGTGTCACTATGAGCTTGTACATAATATGTTAATTCAATACTGATATTTCTAGCTCATGTGAAAGCACTCAATCATAATCTAATCTGAATCTTTCTCTACTTTGGATTAAAAAAAATTGCCAAGATCAACGTTTATGAAATTGTCATTAATTGTTGTAACAATTAATATTATTATTCAATTAATTTAACCTCAATGATTTCTCAAGTGTGAAGCTGATCCTAATCCTATTTTAATCAACTCCATGAGTAGACCTGCTGAGTATATCCCTGTACCAAAATTGAATTGTGCACAAGCGACGTCACCCGCATACTTTCGCTTGGCGAACTCTACATACGCCAGGGTTGCCATAACTCGTAGGAACCAATTCGGTACCGTGGCGTTCAAAAACGTTCGATGCTCAAGACAACGCCGAAACGCATCGTTTCAACTGCAACACCAAAGGGTGCGTGTAAACATAGTAAAGAACAAATCACGCATTTCATTTTTCATCCTCACGGTGTAAATGTACTTGTATACGTAAACCACTATAGATTCAGCGTCGACAGTAAAAACATTAGCGAATGCTGACAGAGTGCTGCTGCGAAGAACATGTGCATGAATGGAATTTTGCAGACTCCATACTCCACCCCATTCGGAAGGTCCGATGTTATTGATGTAGGTACTAGGTACCTGCCGTGCGAGCGTGATCGGCACTTGATTCCAGCAATTTATATGCAAAACAATTGAAGCAACCCAATTTAATCGAACGTGTGCAGGACATCCTATGTCTTCAATTTACATATTATTTTCCCATTTTTTTCCGTATTTTATCGAAAAACGGGACAAATTTAATTGGAGACATACGGGACAGGATTCTGTGACATTCCGATGTATTTATAGTTTAATAAATCATTTGCCATATGGCAAACTTTCCACTTGTGCAAGGAGTAAGGAAGTGTTTATTTTTATTATAAGTCAACCAGTGTATAAAACCAGGTGTTTAAATTTTAATTATCTATAATTGACTTGAAATTAAAATGTATTTTTTTTAAATCTGTAGGCATAGTATTATAGCTGTTGACAATTTTTTTTTTTTTAAATAAAAATGTCCTTGTTAAACAAGTACATATACATCTTCCTACGTTCCCTAAAATAAGCAAATAAATGCTTGTGCTTAAGTGAACGAAATCGGTCGAGGCAGGATTCGAACTTGCGACCACTGGATTACTAGCCCTGCGCGCTAACCGCTCTGCCACTGACCCATCTGCAATAAAATAAATTAGTAAAATGCATACGGGACGTCTCGCAACCCTGCGTTCATACCTCAAGCCGGCTGTATGTACTAACTTAGTTAGCTAGCCATCAACATTAATGGTTGGTGACAACACTTCATGTCGAGTTTCTCAAAGCTGGAAACCCCTTAGAGCATGCTGGATAATAATAATTGTCGTGCAGCTTTTATAGAAATACCACCTCCATGCGTCGTAGACTGTTCTGTTTTCTTGCCCTCACTTCGTGCCGTGCGTTGGCGATCGCCGTGGTGAAGAATTATTCCGTCCAGTGCTGCTCGGTACCTGTCCTGTTACCGGTCCATTCTGTAATGTTGTGTAGCCTGGACGTCTTCTATATATAGGCCAACGCTTATTCGTCTCTCTACCATTCCTTTGAATAATCGGAAGGAAGAAAACAGATAAAGAGTGCAAGAATAATTCGAAGAACTCTCAAACCTTGTAGAGAGAGCAACTTGGATGATTGAAATCAAGCTTATACTGAGTCGGTTAGCAACGTGCTTCTTATCAAGATGGGAACAACTGTTAAATACACCAAACACACAGAGATTTTACTCATCGACAGCCAGGTACTACAAGATAGTTCATATCAAAATAACTTTGATAAACCGATATACCCGTCAGTGTCATCCATTACAGTTGATGTTTATTGTGACTTTTAATCTAAGTAAGCATGGTGTTTTTACATTATAATATAACTTATAAATAAGTCAAAATAATATTGAGACGATACGTGGTCGTAATAAATTTATTTGGAATCTGGCGTATGGTTCTCTCTGTCTATCCAGAAAAGGGAAACGGGATGATAGTATGTATGTGGGTTTTGTATCGTTTCTGCTTTAAAAAATAATATTATATCGCGGTACCCAGTATGTTCACATCATAATAATTCCTGCTTCGTTCTTTGTATTTGTTTTGGTTAACGACTAAACATCTTGGCCAAGGACATGTGCCGTTATATCTCGTGCCTACTCTTCTTAATGTTTTTTATTCACCCGATGTGTTTAATATCTCAAAAGACCGGAAGTTGGTCCAAATAACGAACGACTGAGTCAATAAAAAGAACGCCGCGAAGCGTTTAACCCTTTGATACTTTGCCATTTATATTTCAATTCTGTCATATATTTTACATTTAGTTGAAATCGCTTTTTCTATGTGTTGCGAGTGTCAAAGTATGTTTTTGTATATTTTTAGCCTGACTATTATTTTTATTGCTTACTCGTACAAACGTTTCAACATGAAATATTCGTCCACTAAGTAAATTTAAATCAAATCAATTAAAGTTTTCATTACTTGTAAAAAAAATTAAGACAAAAAGTTCAAATCGCTCGGCTGTAGACTGCATTGCTTCTAGTTTTTACCAACACAAAAATCTTACACCAACATAATATAACATAAATAATTGATCTACATACATACATCCCATCACGCCATTTCTCTCACGGGGTAGGTAGAGAGAACCGAACGCCACATTTTTCTATCCTGACACGCGTTCATCGGCTCGTTAACATTCATGAAACGTCTCATCTTTGTTCGTCTCCTGTTCACATGATCGTGCCATCGTTTTCTTGGGTGACCCGTACCTCTTTTTGAACGATAAACTAACAAAAATAATACCATGGTTTATTTACATTTTTTCATAGACAATTTATAACCCGTCAAAAAGGACGTAATTTAGAATTATCTATGACCTTTTGCACGTTATGTTAACCTGGTAGATGGAACTTAATTCTTACACGTTGTTCTGTTATTTCCTGCCTTATTCTATGCGCTCTTGATATTTGGGCCGTGTTTATTAGACCGCGTATTCGATTCAAAGAAATACATGTCTTAGGCTGGGTTGTTTCAACAAAAGTATCTGTAATAGTATAGTTAAAATAGTTTGATTTCATAAAATTGTTCAAAATTGTGTCGTTTGACGGCATTAGATTTCAATGAAATAACCAAGTATTGCACAATTTTATGAAATCAAAGTATTTTAACTATACTATTACTGATACTTTTGTTCGAGAAACACAACCTAAGTCTATGCTCTTCTAATTTAATTTTGCGATCGATGCGATACCTCTTGTTCTTCTATATTTTACTTGTCTGGGGGCCTACTCATCGTGTCAATTTAGCGATGGAAAAGAAAAGAAAGTCAACGTTTGGAAGTGACATTTGTCACGTGACTAATTGTAAAAATATGCGTATATGCGGCTATTAATATATTCGATTGATAATTAATTTTGAAATTAAGAAAATGGTTTCTATATACGTCACTGAATGACAAATGCCACTTGAATTTTCTTTTCCATCGCTAAATTGGCACGTTAACTAGGTCCAGATACGTTGATTGTTGATTTTAGCAGCGTCACGCGGACAAAAAACATACAATCAGACATAGCAAATTATGTTATTGAATAGAATACACCAAATACATACTCGTAAAAGATATATTTGGGTTTTCCTGTCTATGTAGTTGTGTAGTTTCACCCAAAATGGTCCATCGTAAACTATCAAAAATAATACCATGGTTTATTGACATGATTATATTATAGATAAAATATGTCTACAGAAGGATATAAAAAAATGTGTATCGTTGGCGTTGGATCTGTGACGGAAGAAAAGGAACTCCGCGTTACAACGACTGTCACACGACAATAGGCACACGACGACGAAATCGTTTGCCTCTTGCCAAGTAATATATTAAAAAAAAATATGCGAGTGTGTGCCGTGTTCCCCCCTTATCCCCTTCCCGCTCTATATAAAACAGAACCATAATATTATATAATATTATATTCGTCATTTCATTCATGCGAATTTGATTACTCGAAGCAAACATTTCGCGTAGATCTCTTTGTATAGGGACCTTGAAACTTTTTCTAGCATTCCAATTTGCCCGTCAGTTGCTCATATTTATTATTATTATTTATTATTATTATTATTATTATTTTCATCAACGGCTAAATAGCCTTTTACAAGTACATACAAAATAAAATAGTATAAACACGTTTAATACATACATACAATAATATTATAAAATAAAACAAAAAGAGATGTATAAATGTACGAAATATCTACCAGAACATTTTTTGCATATTATATCTAAACATTTTTTAAAGAAACAAATATCAAAAACAAAAAGAAACAAAAATAGCATATATAAATTATATACCTAGGTATAAAGTAAATTCAAAAGTGTCATTAAAAAAGAATGAAACATAAAAACAGTTGAAAAATAAGCCATGAAACTAAATATAAATTCAAAATAAAAGAGTAATTGATAAAATAATAATAACATCTTATAGGGAAATAAAATTGACATTTTGCATCAAGAAATATTGATGCAATAAGTTTCTATATTTTGTCAATAACAAGTAATAAATATCGCCTAGACCAGAGTATGCATTACCCAAATAATGAAGCCGTCCTATTGGCGAGTAATATTGTTGCAGTGTACGTGTGTTAGAATAGTAAAAAGGTACCGTTTGCCTGTTAGAACGATTTGGCGCATGGTATGTAATTTGTTCAATAAGAGCAGGGCTGTCAAAACTCGAATGTACCATTTTGTGTAATGTAATTAAATCAAAAATTATTCTACGGTCAGATAACTTTGTTAAATTAGTCCAATGCATAGTGAGATTATAATCCATTAGTTCTCTGGGTATGTTCATTTTAAAATTTATATATAACACGTATGAGCAAAAAACGAGAATTTTTTGTAGGTACGTTCAGAGTGCCTATCACAAAAACAATCCTACTTGTTATGTAGAGAAATTAAAATATGCTATTTTCAATCCATTAAATGTTGACGAAGATACTAAAAAATTTGAAACTCTGCAGTTAAACACATAAATTTATCATAAAAAAATGTGTGAAATTTTGAGCTCTGTAAATTGAGCGGATCAAAAGTTATAAGGAGGGGGGGACACAGACACACTAAATGGTCTACTCCGAATTCTGAGTAAATCCGTATATAGAACATATATTCTGCGAAGCCACTAAGTTGGTGTTTTTTACTTTAATGTTGGAAAAAACGTGAAAATATAGACCCTGCATACAAATCTCGCGTATCCTGGCTTGGAACAAATCGACAGTAAGATTATGATTTGGGATATAAAAATAGTAACAAGGTCCGCCGTGGCGCAGTGCAATTTTTTTTTTTATTTATGTGCAGGCATCCTCGGTGGTTCGATTCCCAGCGTATTGTAAGTGATTTCTTCTAATCCCGTGCACTCCTGGAAGAAGGCCTTCTCCATCCCCTTCCATACCCCTCTACCTTGTGCTCTAAGCATCCAATTGACACCAGCATGGCGGCTGATGTCGTCCCTCCATCTCATTGGCGTCCTCCCAACACCTCTGGTTGTCATTCGCGGTCTCCAAGATAGCATTATCCTTGGCCATCTGTGGCCTGCCCATATCCATTTGAGTGTAAGAATGAGGTGAGCGACATCAACTATTTTTGTTCGTTGCCTGATGGTTTCAATTCGCTCCCTCCTGAGAAGTGATTCGTTGAAACTTATTTCTAATGACGATGAATGACAGCAACGAGGACATTAGGAAATGAAATATGTCATGGATAGAATGAAATTGAAGGAAATATAAAAAGAGGACATAAATAGAATGGTCCTGCAAGAAAAGTATAAATCGATCATGAACAACATCCCGAAAAATGGAAACAAGAAGCTTGAACGACACACGATCACATATGAGACGAATAAGGCGATGGATACTTGCCAAGATAAAAATGTGGCGTTCGGTTCTCTGTCTGTCTACCCCGTAAGGGGCATGGCGTTATTGTATGTGTAGTATGCATTGAAATCTTTATAGAAATGCATTAAATAATATCCGATTTGTCTATACATTGATTGGTGATGTAATTTTCACAGTATAAAAATTGTGGTACCCAATTGTCGAAAAAAATCGGTAACGTATTGACAAGCGTAGGTTTCTGCCTTCGTCATGTAACAAATCCTTGACATTCGAAGACGGATTAAATGTCCTTTTAGCTGGTCGTTAATACAATCGAGTGGGTTGTGGCCAACGCTATACACCTCACTACCAAGTCATTCCACAAAGTAGGAGTATTCAAATTTTTTATGAAAACTTAATTATTCTTCAACCCCATTTTATGAAAATGATGTGCATTTTTAGCAATTTGAAAATAAAAAATATCAAATTTTATGTTTCCTGAGCTTGGAGTCACTTTGAAATATTTGACAGTTAAAAAAATTGAGAAGTACTGATTAGATATCCTTCAAAATCTGATGGGGTCTAAGTGAGTATTAGATATACAAATTTGCAAAATTTTCAAAGAATCTAATAACGACTTTTATCCTATAATCGATAAATTAGAATTAACACGCGTTATGCACACATACACACAGATACATTGTGATGGAACTTTCAGAATACAATCTCAGCATAATAGTTGATAATCTGCAATAAAAAAATAAGTTAAAAACTGCGAATTCATATCTCCCCACAATATATGTACCCTTGGGTTAGTGAGGAGTAAAAAAACAAGTGTTTGTTGTAAGAAAATGACAAGAAAATATGTCTTGTCATCTTCCCAAAGAGTCCGAGGCAGAAGTGATTTTCTTTTACTGACATTTCTATTGTGTCATTTTTCCGTTGAGACAAAGAATGTACATGTTATTTTAGTGGAGGAATATTAAATTGCCTCGCAATTACTTCGGATATTACGATGATGTTACGATGTTAGATATAAATGAACATCATCGTTTTAATTATTTCTAATTTTTTGACTGGTAATTTTTGATGGAATTCCATTATCAATTGTATAAAATTACTTAAAAATAAGTAAAAACACAATTTTTTAACTTTTTTCCATTAATTTAAAAATATTCACCACTGATGCGTTAATATTTTTATCTCCATTTAGTAGATGCAGTCAAAAAATTAGAAATAATTAAAACGATGATGTTCATTTATATCTACCATACTTTTTTCTTCTTCTTCAGTTGGAATCAACGACATTATCGTACCATATACATTTAAATAAAAAATAGCATATACCTACAATAATAATTTAATAAATATCCTTTTTCTTCCTTCCAGTTTATTTCCCCAATTCCCAGTTTCATAAACATATCCATAATCTTATTCCCTGAACCCGTTCATCTGGTCGATGTTCTCTCCTTGAGTAAAATAATCTCTTAATATACTCTTAGTAAAGCATTAAAATGTACCTACTTATTTTGTAATTATAACATACTTATGTGAGTATTTTATTATTACTAAGTTTTACTCGGGTTTTGAATCCCGTATATGCAGATTCAATTAAGTCGGAACATAATTGAATCTTCATATATTGACACTCAAACATGTTAAATTATTTAAAAATACATTAATTAAATTTATTTAATTATTGACTTTATCAAACTACTTTCAATTAACTTATATGAACGGTACAAGGTTCGTAAAATAATTGAGTATATTATAGAGAAATAAAAGATTTCTGACGATATTAATTACTATAGCTTTGTTCATATATATCAATATAAATTCAATAAATATTAAACATACGAAATTAACACGAAAGATGAGAGATTGGCACGAAAGCGCGTCCGCTGCGCGTTCACTTTTATACCCCCCCCCCCTAGCGCCATATTCCAGAAAGATCGATGATCGCTGATTGGACGCTAGGAGGCGTATGCATCCATTTGACAGGGCGGTCGCTAGGCGCTGTGCCGCCACATATTCAATTGTATAACTACCTATATTATGTATTTTGTTAAAAAAATGTTATTTCCCTAAATAAAATATAATAAAAATAAATTAACAATAATATGGTCGTGTACTGAAGAAATGCAACAATCGCATGCAACGAACGCATAAAATAAGTTCTACCTTTACAGGCTCTCTAGTATAAAAGTTGATAACTTACTTGATCTTTCATTTTATTGTGAATTTAAAAAATCGTTTACCTACTGTTACAGCAATTGGTATACTTACTTCCTCTTTAAATATAACGATATTGCACGTATACGGCTGTGTTTTATAATATTATGGTTATTCTTTATTTGCCACAATAATTTAAAACGGAAATACGTGACCGTTCGGATGTAACTTTTTTTTCGCCACACGTATCGGATTCGAAAATTGAAATAATCATCCGTAACAGCGCAAAAATAAAAACGTATTTTCTACAAGATATTTTCAGCATGTCGGCCTTAGTGGCTCAGTTAAGTCAGTGCTGAAAATAGCTTGTAATAAAAAACTTTTATTTTTACGGTTAAGTATCTGACTGCTGATCCAAAGGTCCCGGGTTCGATTCCCGTTTGAGACACAGTTTTTATTTGTATATTCAGTCTGGACCTGTGGGACGATTAATATCGTGAGTCTCCAGAATGTGACAAATTCTTATTGGGTGCGTGTTGAAATTAATATTTGACATAGTACCTTTATTTGCCTAAAATAAAAAAAATGTCTTTAGGTAACAAGTATGGCTATTTTACCTTAATAAAAAAATGAATGTTATCAAAAAAGAGTAGTTATTACTTGCAACAACATCTTCCTTAGTGTTTTCTTATTCAAGGTTTTTTATTAATTATTACCCTATTTATATACTCCTTTCCGTGGACCTTTTCTAATGTCCCATTTGTTATGTAAGCGGATCTTGTTGACCAGAATATTATAAAGACCTGAATTCTTCCATCTTCTCTTCACACTCGTTGATTGTTCTACAATCACCATAATGCGTAGGTTGATAAATTAGATGGCGACATAAGCTACCCCTCATAATTTGATAAATACGAACATTGATTTTAGCGATTCAGACAGAGCGTTTTGATTGTAGATCTCCATAATAGACAGCGGCTAGTTTGTAGAACTCCATAACAGACAGCCTTTAGATTGCAGAACTCAATTATTTGGTAGAAATATTTGAGTTCTTGTCATTCAGTGTATTTTCTCGACATTTTTGGGTTGCTAAGTGGAATGTAGCGTTATCGTAAAACAATTTGAACCCGTCACGTGGGTGCGCAGATGTGAAATGTCTTTTTGCTTGGTTGGTGTATGTGCTTTCCGCCCCCGCTCCGCGGCAAAAAGGCACAAGAAGTTTGGTGGAAGCGATATTAAGTAATAATAGGTACCTACTAGAGTAGGAATCCTTCTTCCTTTTCAATAGGAATATACCAGGTATATTTACTTATATTATTTGATTCCTGCCCGCCACGATAAATTCTATAAATACATAAAGCTATTGAAACTATTGAATGTTGCAATTTTCCCTATCGAATTCACATTATAGTATTGATTGTCCATCTAATGGCAACTTTACCTCGAGCGAAATTCTCCGTCTAGAAATTCGCCCGAGTAATGTTTACATGACACGGCGACTATATTTCATAGAAAATGACGTGAATAGGGAGAAGGATGATGGCAAGAGAAGATTATATTATAGGAATCTCATTCATCCGTGTGGATTCTATGGCTTCTTATGTTTACACTTTCGTCATTCAGTTACGTAATATTTCATTCACTTCTCTACCATCAACTTTATCTGTGTAAGGCGATGGCCCAACGATAAAATAAAGGGGACGGCTTTAGTCCAAAACAGCCCCTGTACTGACAATTTCTTTTTGTACGACTATAAATAAAATTCATATCTGTCGTATAGTTTCGACTTTCATTTAGGTGTATGCAAATCAAAATAATTATATATCCTGAAATTTTATTTATTATTTATTAGGAGTGGGTCCAACACGCCCCTGCACCGCGACCATAGTTTGATATATTGTGCCTTGTGAAATTTTATTTAAATAACTCATTTGTATTGATTTTTTTGCGTTTCTAAGTAGGGGTATTTTTTATTTTATTCTGCAGTATTTTAATCTATCAATTTAAAGATTTTTTTATTCATAATAATTATTAAAAATTATCCTTTCCTTTGCACAGAAATTTGAAATTGTGATCGGATTCGCAGTAGAGAGTAAGGCTGCTTCAAAATGTGGGTAGGTAGGTGATATAGGTGATACAGGTACCTATATTCATTTTGTATAGGTACATAATATTTGAAACAAAATGGTATTCGGTGGATGGTGGACTGAGAATGAATGCAGCTAAATCTTTATTTATTTTATTTATTTTTTTTTTTTTTAATAAAAATGAATATGTCCTTCTTAAAGAAATACATATACATCTTCCTACGTTCCCTAAAATAAGCTAATAAATGCTTGTGCTATAGGTGAACGAAATCGGTCGAGGCAGGATTCGAACTCGCGACCACTGGATTACTATCCCAGCGCGCAAACCGCTCTGCCACCGACCCATCTAAATTATGGTATTTGAAAGAAGAACAGAATCCGAAATACGAGTGGATTATGAACTACTAGAACAAGTGGATGAATATCTGTATTTAGGATGTGTGTTTCAGTGTGATAAAACATTGGAAAAGGATATGAAAAGGATACGGCAGCAGCAAATAGAATGAACGGTGAATTAGGAACAACAACTGACCCAATTATCTCAAGGCCAGCAAAGCTCACTGTGCACAATGCCGAAGTCGTTCCAACAATAATGTATGCATGTGAGACATAGACATGGCAGAAGACGCACGAAAAAATTAACGCTGTAGAAATGAGGTCCCTAAGATGAATGTGTGACAAAACAATCTATGATAGAGTAAGAAATGTGGATATTAGACGAGAATGCAAGATTGAAAGTGATATAATGAACGATGAACGCCTCTCAAAGAAAGTATACAAGGTTGAAAAGAGTAAAATGAGAAGTAGGGGTCGGCCGAAAAAGAGTTGGCATGATCGTATTAATGAGATTTTGAAGGATGGTAATATACGAAGTCAGAATAATAGGAGAGCATGTATGACGCAATGCATTGATGAAAATGAGGCAAAAATGTACAATTTCAAGATAGAAAAGTCTGTCGATCGCTTCTCTATGCCTACCACAAATATAAACATCGGTGTGATAATATGTACATCATATTAAATAACATGACAACTCACCCTTTCCTCCTCTCCTACCCTTCTACATGTCCCACCCTCGCTTCATAAAATACACACATCACAATTGTACACTTACACCACACTTTTGTCTTTGTTATACTGAATAGTCTTTGTTATATTAATCTGTGGAACAATGTAATTGGCTCACTTTCCTGATTACTATTTTTTATTAATGTAAAATATGTAATGGCTGTATTGTTTCCCAAAATAAATAAATAAATATTTTATATTGTTTTGGCAATGGTGGGGAGTTCCGAAGGTATAATGTTAATATATAAGAAGAGAGAAGAAGAGTTTTTTTTCTTTTAACATATTGTATCGCGGTGATGTTGCAACTGTCGCACCTCTCATGCGACCCGGTCCTGATACTTTCGCGACGATATCATCATCTCTTTTGTTTAGAGAGTGAAAATCATTCATTCGGTGTTTATGTCAGTCCAGTGGAGTTATACACTATTGCCTCAACGTACCGTACCTAATTACCGTAACAACAGAACCCATATGTTACATCATTTACCTACGTCCATTGTCGTTTGTTGCTGCTGTATACGCAAGAAAGGGATTGCAAAAAAGACGAAAACATAAATATTTATACTATACAATCTGAAGCAGTGTCTGGCGCCCGTCACAGCCAAACCGAATCTCGTTTAAAATCTTCGCTATTTCCTGAATGCTGATAATTTCTAGAATATCACGAGATCTTTTCTTTGCCAAATATTCAACCAAACATGTGCTGCACTGTCTTGACCTTCCTACTATTTTTTTTAATTCGATTAATCTAAAAAAAGAACAGAGGCTGGTTTATTGCCATAAGGTAATCTATTCCAAGTGAACATGGCACAATAGTATTAGAAGAAAATACAAAAATAACAGACTGATCATACCAACGTGGAAAGGTAGGAGGGAATCAATGGACGCAGAAAGAATGCTAATTTAGATTCAAAATGTATTTATGTAAAATGCCAACATACATTGTGATCATTTTGTTGTTCAAAACAAATTGCCTAAGATAGAATATATTTTGTAGAAAAGGGCTAACAATTATATTAGGTTTAACACTTGAAACCTTGTTACTAATTATCATTAGTGGACTAGAATAAGTCACTTTTGATTCTGGCGTAGGTACTCATCAGTCATGCAGTGATGCAGTCTTTGAAAAATATTCCAATTATTTTCAATTAAAAAAATAATCAAAAACTCATTCATTCATATCATCGCAGCTTCTCCCAGAATGTGGGTTAACCAGCGACAAGTGAGCGGGTTTACATTACCTTAAAAGAGGGCGCCCAACACATGGGTGTGCATCCACAAACCAGTCTCGTCTCACTTAAAAAGTCGGTGCTTCAGAACTGAAAGATGGAAAACCAAGACTAAAGTGCACTTTAGACGGACAAGTTTATTCGGCTAGGTTTAGTTAGTCTTTAATGATAATCGCGACTCGCGTGAGGGAGTTTTTTTTATAAATTGTTTGGAAATTGGATGCAGGAAAAAAAATTATCAACACCTTTGCCATTTGAGGCTAGGAATAAGTTTATTTTGTTTACCTCCTGAAAAGTCCATAATAAATTTTTGAAACACCTAGATTAAAAAATGTCCTCTTGCTTTTGATGATAGAATCCTTTCCGCTCGTCATCATAAAATAAAATCATTGGAAAATAGACGTACCATTGCAGACATGACATATCTACATACAATTATTAATGGTGCCGTTGACTCTTGAGTCTCTTTTTGGGAGTCTTCCAATTAATTGTCCCTTTCTTAGTATTTACTAGAACAAATCTTACTTTTAGATTGCCTCTCTATAGAACAACTATGCCCAAAATTCATTCATCCAAAGGGCATGTAACATTTATAATGTTTTTTTAAGAATGTTGATATTTTTAGACATACTAAAATAAAATATAAAAATGCCATCTCTGAGACCCTTGAGAGGTTTACGGTAGCTGATTCCTGCTTTGTCCTTTTTGACTGCGAATGCCACAACCTTCCTTTCCCTTTTTTTGTCCTTTTTCTTCTGAATTTTGAGTACCTACTAAATTTTATATAGCATTTTGTTTTACACTGTGCAGTTTAAAAAGATAATTTAATATCCGCAAACAAAATTGGTCTATGATATATTGTTAAAATTGAATTTGTTGTAATATTTGTTTGCTTGTCTGTTTGTTTGTTAGGTTTAAATAAAATAAAAATATAAAATAAATACCTACGCGTTTGATCACATTTTTCAAATAAATTATTTAACTATGTCAACATATTTTTTGCATGATTTTACCTAGTAGCATGATTTTCAACACTTTTATTTTTTATGTTTAAATTTTCTCGTTTAATATGCCCTATTCTGATTCGTCTAAATTTATCCGTCTGAATTTTAGTATATGAGAAATGTCAAAATGTAGACTGCATTTACACGGGACTCATTGCGTCACACCGCGCGGATAAAATCCTTTTATCCACGGTCTCCCGTTGGTTATAGACGTTTTCGTACTCAGAATGAATCAGAATAGGACATAATGTCAACTTTGAAGGCTCATCTGACGTTAGTAAAAATGAGCTGTTTTTGTTTTTTAAGGTCTAGTTTTGAAAACCTCGTTAGTCTAAAGTTGACTTAGGTATAGGTCTTGCATATTCTCATCGATTCAAGTCTTTTTCTATCCCTTTCATTCCGTCTCTCTCCCGCCTACCTCGATATAAATAATTTTTAATCATCCCCTTGTTTGTATCACACGATTCGTCGCTTTAAAAACCACAACATGAGGTAATTAATTTTCATTATGTCGCCCTCCATATATTGCCGTGTTTTTTATTTGTGTCTATCTCAGAGGTATTTCCTAACAAACGGCCTGCTTTTGTCTTTTCTCTCACTATTAATTAAACCGAAATAACGGGCGACAAGCGATATTATGCAGCCGTGCAATACGAGTAAACTACATATTCCTACCTGCCGTTTCAAACGTAAAAAAATGACTATGTAACTCACTTTACAATGTAGAAAAGGGTTTCTGTACATAACCAACCCTATTTTTTCCTATTATTAGATTTTGTTTATTACCAATACCAAAAATTACATTGGGTTGGTTTGTACCACCTCACTAGGCCAGGCCTGTTCCGAGGTGGTAGACTAGTTACATAATATTAATTATTAAATCATTGTAAGCTGTAATATAGTATGATTGTGCAGCTCATGGTCCACTAATTGTGTTCTATATTGAGTGGTTTTGTCGTGTATGTTGTTATGAATTGAGAATTTGCTGACAATAGTTGATCCCTTTGTTATATAACCATGTTTGTATTGTATGTATGTTGTTATGAATTGAGAATTTGCTGACAATAGTTGATCCCTTTGTTATATAACCATGTTTGTATTGTATGTATGTTGTTATGAATTGAGAATTTGCTGACAATAGTTGATCCCTTTGTTATATAACCATGTTTGTATTGTATGTATGTTGTTATGAATTGAGAATTTGCTGACAATAGTTGATCCCTTTGTTATATAACCATGTTTGTATTGTATGTATGTTGTTATGAATTGAGAATTTGCTGACAATAGTTGATCCCTTTGTTATATAACCATGTTTGTATTGTATGTATGTTGTTATGAATTGAGAATTTGCTGACAATAGTTGTGTTTTTTCTATTAAGTATATGTTCTTTATACCTTTTGCAACTGAGTCGATGAAAATGCATAGATGGGTCGATTGCAGAGCGGTTAGCGCTATTGGATTAGTAATCCAGTGTTCGCGAGTTCGAATCCTGCCTCGACCGATTTCGTTCACCTATAGCACAAGCATTTATGCTTATTTTAGGGAACATAGGAAGATGTATATGTACTTGTTTAACAAACTTAACTTTGAAAAAGATTATTTTGTCGATTCAGATGAACGCGACATTTTCGGTGAATCCAGGAATGGTCCATTTTCCGAACAAGTCGGCGGAAATGTTTGTCATAATAGTACACGTCGTTTGGTACGGGAGTTGGGGGGATTCCTCCTCCTTCCACCACCTCTGGAACTCCTCAATGACCGCTCCGCTGGACCGGAGTACTAACCCACCACCATCAAATCTGGCGTATTATGTATGTACATACTATGTACCTATATATTGTATATAGTATGTACATACTATATACCCTGGCGCTGTGCCAAAATCCATCTCCGATTCGTTTCATTGTTATGGTACATAGGAACACGTGCGTTCGTCGGGGGCGCCTATTTACATACACCGATATTCACTTCCAACAAACAAACACCAATGTACATTAAACTTTTGCGTATAATCTTAATCTTTTGTCTTCGTCCAATACCTTCAGTTGTATTATTCTTAACATAATCATAACCATCTTGAGATTTGAGATACCAACCATGAATGACAATAGTTTTTTTGTGTAGTCGCATTGACAGATCATTATAGAGAACTGTTACGATTTACATTATCCAACCAACAATAATCTCCCTATTGGGTCAATACACGTCAAATCATCCTGAGATTTTCTTGATATTTTTTTATGTGTTCCTTTTGACATCCTTATTTAACAATGCAAAATATTATTTTGATATCTTGTATACTTTTTGAGATGTAATTTTTTTAAATTGGTTAAAAAAATTACCTGAGGGCTATTTCCGAGGCAGCTTGCATTTTTGTGACACCACAGTATAAAAACATTATAACTTTTTCAATTTTTAATGTATCTCAGTAATTTTTACTTCAATAAATTCATTGTTAGCAATGATTTTATGTATATAAATAAAAGGTCCACTAATTCAAAAGTACCATTACGTAGATGCTCATTGAACGAAACGCATCAGTGGTCAATATTTTTAAATTAGTGGAAAAAAGTTAAAAATTTATGTTTTTACATATTTTTAAATAATTTTATATGGGTGATTTATAAATATAGTAAAAAAATCGATTAATAAGTTATAATTCTTTATTATAATTTTCTTACGTAGCGTTGGGGAGGATTTGCAATCTGCTGAAATATTATTTCGGATCTCAAAAAATCCAGGTTGAAAGTAGGGGGAAACATAATGAACGAGTTCGAGAAGCGACTGGTTCGTGTATGTTGATGGTTTTCTGCGAATGGGCGACCAAGTAAAACTAGTCACTATTGAAAATGGGTGGAGGAGGGACCAGAGATGCATGTTCTTCCGAGCAATTATCGTAGTAATTTATAGAATAAATCAAGTGATATATAGTCAAGGATAGGTCGTCAATAGATACAGAGCATGAAAATTTTAGTTTTTAAAAAATACCCACGTGCTCTGTGATAATACGCTCAATGCTATGGAGGTGAATTTCATCTTAGCTTCAATGGAACCCCGTTTGGTTCTTGTTAGACGCGATCATAATACATATGCGGTCTTACTTATTAGATTTCGTTAAAAGCTTACTAAACGCGCAACTAGATACTCACGAATTAAATAGTTAAGATCGGCATTAAAAAATCTTACTTATAAACGTGTACTAAGATGTGACTAACTATAGTTCACCCAATTGTTTACGAATACCCTCATTTATTTTTTTCATATGGCCGCATTGGCTTCACAGATGTCTAAAAATAGATAAATGCATGTAATTTTTGGATAACTGACATCGAAAAATGAAAACAAACACCGCGTTGAGTCAATTTAATCACGATTGCGATGAAGAATAACAAGGAAAAACGTTATAAAGATTAAATTTGTCTGTCGATCTCAAATATGCGTCGGATCATATTTTGAAATATTTGGTATGACGCGTTAGTCAAGCGGTAAACATCCTCTCGACCTGTCATAACTTGACGTCTACTAAATAAAGGTGTAATAAAGATAGTCACGGTTTATAAGTAAACGCCGTTTTCGTTAATCACGCTCTACCGGGTACTAAAGATAGTTTACGTTTATAAGTAAGACGGTCAATGTTTTGGAGGTGAATTTCATCTTAGTGATAGATACGATCAGTGGCGACTGGTCGATTGTATTTTTGATCATTTTTGGTAGTGCAATTTTTTCCTGAATTAATAATAAATTAATAGGTATTTAAACCATAAATACAATATAGGATATTTAAAAAAATGTATTAAAGTCACAGTATTTGTTTTCAAATAATTTTAAAAACCGCGCCAGCGTTCTCTTTTATAAGTGATATTGTTATTTTACAATATTGTTTCACTGATTTATCAACAGATGTCGTGAAGACAAATGTATGGGAGTATTATTCATACAATTTTCCTCTCAATCAAGTATTAATATACTAAGTAATTAGGTCTAAAGTTGTGTGTCAATATGTGACACTCGTATTTTAGTCGCGGAATCGGCTGTATGTCATGTATACGTGGCACTCATCTCTTTCAATACGAATGGCTTATGAATTAGAGAGCGAGATAGATGTATACATACTAATTACATCTAAGATATGATAAGCTTGGTGCAGCGCACGAGCCTGCACGAGTCTGCCTTATGAATTCAGTACAAGTATCGCTATTTCATCTGCCAGGGGACTATCTCTTTCTCTTCATACATACGCTGTATTAAAAAGAAATCAATTTTGGTGCAATATGGATATCGCACGCCATACATTACATAATGATAATATTTGTATTGCGGTAGATTTCATTATAATATGATGTCGATTGCGAGGGTATATATATAATAATCAATTGGTTTAGAAAAATAACAGTAATAAATTAAAGCGTAAAAATATATTAAAAACATATTTTAATATTAATTTTTAGAATATACCATTTAAAAATTGGTAGTGCAATTGATCCAACGCACTTCATATAGAGTCGCCGCTGGATACGATCGTAATACATATTATATTGTTTTTGTGTTTTCGATCTTCAGATGCAAGACGACGCGGTATATAAACATCCGTGGTATCGCATTTCAACAATATATTCAAGAAGTGCGATAAATACAACATAATATGTATACATATAAATAATGATCTGAGAGCGAGAGAATGTTAAATGTCATTAAACTGTACAAGTCCGAACTGTTTAATTCACATACATAATATTATTACGAAGTGGAATTATTAACCTGTTGCTGCTGGGCGTGGGTCGGCCAATCGTTTTCCTAATAAGGAATCGATTATATTATACATACTCGCACCATACTCACTTACTTACTTACTTGGTATTTAGATACAAAATGCCATTCTCATAATCTTTTATTTAAACATTTTGCACTGATGTCCATGAAATATATACTGTTCCAAATAAAACGACGATTTGTTGGCGCTGGTTCACAGTCCCATTGATATCCTATATTTTTTAATGCATTATTTAATGTACAAAGAAAACATTATTACATCGTGTCCCTCACGAGGAATGCAGAAAGGAACGAAAGCGACACTTTGCTACACATCGTGAAACGATTGGGTTGTGGCCAACGCTAAACTCCTCACTAACAAGTCATTCTATAAAGTATTCAAATTTTGTATGGAAAATTTCCAACATTTTCATGAAATGAGTTTATTAAATTATTTTTTATTTTAATATTTTATTATGAAAACTTGATAATTCTTCAATGCCATTTTATGTAAATGATGTGCCTTTTTACGAATTTGAAAATAAAAATTTCAAATTTTAAGTTTCCTGAGTTTGGGGTCACGTTGAAATATTTGACAGTTAAAAAAATTGAGAAGGACTATTCATTTATCGTTCAAAATCTAATGGGGTCTAAGCGAGTATTGGATATACAAATTTGCAAAATTTGAATAGAATCGAATGAATGCTTTAGTCTATAATCGATAAAGTAAAAATGAACACGCCGTACATAGCACACACACACAGATACATTGTGATGAAACTTTCAGAATACAATCTCAGCATGATACTAGTTGATAATCTGCAATAAAAAAAATATCCTTAAAAATTGCGAAATCATAACTCCCCACTATATCCCTTTGGGTTAGTGAGGAGTAAAAATATTGATTCTAAATCCAAAATTCCGTTTAAAAAGCCGATATAACTGATGAACTGTTCAAATTATGATTATATTTATAATGAAAAAAATAATAATTAGAGAATAATTTTAAAAAATATACAAAATTTATACGTATGTAAATTCGTTATTTCTGATTATTCAATGAGTATCGCCAATTTCACAGTATAATTATCGATAATTTCACAAAATTAAGCATTTATGGACATGGGTTTATAAAATCGTTATTAAATTGTCAATATATTATAATAACAACCAGGGCCGGATTCAGCATAGGTTCAAACGGTGCAATTGCACCAGGCGCGAAAATAACTGCAGCGTCAAATATGATGAAAAGAATAACAAAAAATATACCATTAAAATAAGTAGAACTGTCTCGATAGTTTATTTTTCAAAACCGCGGCGTGATAAATAATAAAATAATGACCGATTTTTTATGGAGGCCCCATATAAATTTAGTGCGCCGCGGGCACCGAATATATTAGGTCCGGCCATGATAACAACTGTCTTTTTCAACGAAATTTTACTTAAGTTTATCAACGGGTTGGGCCGTGTTGACGGGAGGGGCGAAGTGTACAATAAACAGTAAATGATCCTACTTCTGCTTTTCAAAATTAATATTAAATTGACACTATTCAACTTTTATGGTCATAATGTCTTTTGTAAAATTAAATCATTTTGTAGGGCTCGACAAATAAAGAATAATATGTAGGTGACTGCTATAAATATAAAGCTTTGTTGCAAAGGTCGGGGAAAAAGTTACACGCAATACGCTGCACAACATCGAACTTCAACTGATTTTATTGGTTGATTCAAATTAGAGTATTTTCCTGCACTAAATTCGATTTGTGCACAAGTGATCACCCGCATTCTTTCGCTTGACGAGCCCTACTAAGAGCCTATATTAAGTTAAATAGTAAATTTTGAAGTTTTCCCCAGAACCCCCAAAAGCTACGTCTTTGAAATAAAGAACAGTTTGCAATTTGAATTTGTTTAATACTTATCTTGGAAAATAAGTTTTAACAGACTCTTTTTACTATTTTTTTTTCTATTTTTATTTTATATTGCTTCTCGGGCAACTAACAGGTAGGTACTATGTCAAATATAAATTTTACACGCACCCAATAACAAGTTGCCACATTCTGGTGACTTACGATATTTATCGTCTCACAGATCCAAACTGAAAACACAATTAAATACTGTGTCTCCACCGTGAATCGAACCCGGGGCCTTTGGCTCAGCAGTCTATATCTAACCAACAGAGCCATGAAGGCTGACAAATTGTAAATAACTATAAAACTACAAGGCATATGAAGTAGATTTTTACTTCAATCGAAAAATAATATGTATGAAAATCTACCGGCAGAGTTTTTTACTTTTAAATTTTTTTAATTACTATTAAAAAATACCTCAAAATCTTACCTTTTATTCACAAAAAAATATTGTACGTCTCATATTTGGTGATATTCAATGTTTGTTCGTGTTTCATAGATTAAATTCTAATTATTTAATGAAAATATGATTAATAAAAATCTAGAAAAAATCAATGTTTTGTACACATAATGTTTTAATAGTTATCAATACCTATAAACAGAAATACAAGAGCGGTGATAGCCCAGCGGTAAGGTCGTCGCCTCACATGCGTGAGGTCGACGGTTCGAATCCGGGCGGGGCACGCACCTCTGGATTTTCAAAAAAAAAGTCTATGTGCGGATTAATATCACTAGCCATGTGCAGCCATGATATAGTTTGTCTGGTTTCTTTTTCTAAGGGTTACGAAGGTCAGATGGCAGTCGCTTCAATGTAATAACCAGACTCGTCAATTCTAGGATCATGGTCAAAGCGTACCCCGATAGAAACGGGACAAAAGCGCTAAGGGGAAAAAAATAAGATTAGAAGGTAATTATATGTGTGCATACATGTACATCCATCACCACCAGGATATTACCTACATCCCGTATGCCCAAAGCCATAGGCGTTAATAAGGGCCTTAATTGTCCGTATATTATAATAATGTACCGATATTTAATTATATTTCTTCATACTAAACTATCTAAATCGTATAAAGTATCAATACGATAAAACCAAGATTTAAATATTATGGTTCTTGCTATACGATATTCGTAGCTTAATTAAAACGCACAAGTCTATAAACAGAATCCCATTAATTTTAATCATTACCGATGTTTTGATTTAATTTGATATTGATTGAAAAATAATATTGTAATTGCGGTTAATTTTCCATCTGGCGTATGTAAAACAGTCCATAGTGATTATTGTGTAACCGGTACTTAACTAATCAGAAGTTGTTCGGATAGTCATTATTTACTTTTTTCATCATCATATTTTTTCACAGCCAATATCCAGCGACTGCCAAAAATACGTCATAGTATAAAGGCTGATTTTTTTTCTCCAAAAGGATACCACAGCAGGTTACAACGATTGGATTAGTGGTAGTTTACGGAGTTACCAGCCTTCGAAGTGATGAAAATTGCTATTTTAAAAGCGTGATTATTTTTTACATATATTTACTACGGCAGACTATTAGAAATCATGCCATCCTTGAGACAGAAAATTTGTTTGGTGGAAACCCCCAGACAGACACCTTTAAAGTTCAATAAATTGGAACTGACGTGTTAAAATAGCAATTTTCAATTTTTTCAATCTCTGAAAACCACCACTTCTCAGGGTTCATATATGGTCAGCCTTTATACTATGACATAAATATATTTTTTGTATGGGTCTTGCCACTATACAAAATGACGTATGTCTGGCAGTTACGGGCTCTTGTACCGGATTGTCATTATATAGGTATTCTTTGTGTGTCCTGTCGGATCCCCCCAAAGTTGACGATCACTTTGAAAAAACTCCCAGTTCTTTGCGGTGCGGAGCATGTCCCCCGCATGCGTCATCTCGGTCCATCCACGAATATTTCGGAGCCAGGATAGTTGCTTCCTGCCGACCCCTTTAAGGCCCTCAATCTTCCTCTTTATGGTCAACTGTAGGATCGAGTATTTCTTTCCTGTCATTGTGTGACCAATACATGAAGTCTTATAGAGCTTGACTGTTGTGAACAACTGTATGTCAGTATTAGCTCTATGCAAGACTTCAATGTTCCTCACCATGTCGGTCCAGGATATCCTTAGCATTCTACGGTGAATCCATATTTCGAACGTCTTCAGGTGGTTTATGGTGCTAACCTTGAAGGTTCAAGCCTCAACATTTAGAGCAGGACCGACCATACTTTGACAGCTAATATTGTAAGACTTATTTTGGAACGAATTTGTTTGATTCTGCGCAATAGTTTTGATGTGGTGCCCTATCGAATATATAAAGTCGAAATCTGCATTTTCGTCCTACATATTTTCTTTTTTACTATCGAAACATTAAAGATGCCGGTCAAGCGAGAAAAAATCATGTGTATGGAGATGTATTGACAGAACTTCTTCTTTTTCAGCCATCTATCCACTGCTGGATGTAGGTCTCCTCCAATGAACTCCATCTCTCTCTGTGTTGTGGTTCCCTCAGCCAACCCTTTCCCGCAACCGGAATAATACCGTTGACCCATCGTTTTTGTGGTCGCTCTACCGGTCTTTTATTTTCCCACGGTCCCCATTTTAGTATTCTGGGTGTCCACCTCTCGGTACCCTGTCTTGCAACATGCCCTGCCCACTGCCATTTCAACTTTGCAACACGGTCTGCTATGTCTGCTATGTTTGGCGTCTAATTTCTTCATTTCGTATTTTATCCCGGAGGCTCACTCCTAACATTTGCCGTTCCATAGCTCGTTGCGTACATTTCAGTTTGTATATTGTGTTGGCAATTAGTGTCATTGTTTCCAATCCATATGTTAGCACTGGGAGGATACATGTCATCGACAAAACGTCAGTGTCAAAATTGGTTCCGGAGAAATTTCGTTCCGGCAATTTTGACGTTGAAAATGCGTCACGTTCTAAGAGGCCAGTTGAAGCTGATGAAGACAAAAATTAAGGTATCGCCAATCGATGCATGCCAACTCCAACTCCTGACATCGCTGAGAGATTCAATTTATCTAATGAATCTGTCCGTTCGTGATCACGCGAAACGCCTTGGTTTAATTTTCGTCTTTCATTTTTCAACAAAAAAAAAACGAAATGATTTTTCGAACAACCCAATAGTATAATCCAGCAGACCGTAATCTCTTGACATGTAGAGAGGTTTAAGGCTTTTTGGATCCACTGTCACGCAATTAGCGTGGGAGAAATAGTTAGGCTCGCATACCTAACGATGCAGAAATACTTACGTAAATATTTATATTCCCATTGTCGTATATTTTTATATCAATACGCATATAAAGCGTATCCATTAGAAATGAAGCGATTAGGATAATGTATCATTAGACTTTTTGGGCGAATTTTATGATACTGGTCGTTCTACATACTTCATGATTCATAGTTGAAAATAAAATAGGTATCTTTTTATAAATATGTCCTTGTAGAAAAATCTTCAGAAAAAGAAAATATATATACAAAATATATACACTGAAAACATTATTAATAGGTATATTGCTTTCAATGAATATATTTCTTAACTCTACTACCTGTTAGTCCCTTTTACGTTGATGTTTTTCCAGTGACTTGTATCCCATTTAACCAAGAACGTATCGCATTGAGTAGGTATTGACTCACATAATTGGATGTTATGGAACCCGCTCCGGAATGGAAAAACACTTTCCAATATTTTACTTTCAGCTGATTCTTTATTCGCTCGAGATACTCGTATCTATTTTTTTCTCTCCCTAAATCCTCACCTAGACCCGCGCCACATGCTCCGCTTCTAGTCTATTCAATCACAATATTTATTTTAAACCATGTCCACATAGAATTATAATGTACAGAAGCCGCGTGTAGTACAAATTTCGAATTCAAATGTATGACAAGTTTTTTTTACATGTGTGTGTGAGGCGGTAGATCGGTTGGTCTACGTATTATGTAGGTGTGCGTATCGGTAGGTGTACGTATACGGTCGGGCGAGTGAAATTCGTCTGTTTCAGCGTAGTTTTAGTTGGCATACATTCATTGCGCTGACTAGGTATCTGTATCATATATAATCTAAGCATGTCCATAACTTCCGTGGTCCAGTTTATCACGGAAGATTAAATAATATTAAATTCTAGTGGCGATAAGACTAGCAATATTGCGCTAGTGGTTTAGATTCTTAGGTTTAGAACAAGTAGGTGTACGTGCACATTCTCTAATAGTATTAAATACAGCAACGTCAAAAAATCATTTATCTATGGCTGGTTTTTTTTATATTTTCTTTCTACATACATACCATCACGCCATGTCCCTCACGGGGTAGGCACAATTAGTACACTGGCGGGCTTATTGCCTAATGGCAATTTCTTCCAACCAACCAGAAGGATTCGTACCCGTGTTAAAACGTTAAACCAATTAAATTCACCTATTTTTTTTTCTATTTTAAATCGATTATTAGATAGGTACCTACTTATTTAAAATAAAATAGTATTATTGATTTTGTTATATCGATTTATCGTGATTATGAAGACGCGTTTCGTTCTAGGCAGGCATATCATCTGAGGATGCCTGATTCTGACGATGTACCTCGCACGAAACGCGTCAATCAATATTCACAATGAACGTTTGAATCAAAATTAAAAATTATTTAATCATGATTTAATAAATTATTTTTTACACCCTTTTTATTATCTTCACATGCCTGACCGTACTGGAATTTTGAAATCGACCAGTAAGAGCTCTGTAACTTTCAGAATTTGTGTATTCCCGATGACAATGCACTTTAAAACTGTCCTTGTTTCATTTGATATTCTGATGAAATTGAACAATTTTTTATTTCATACAAACTTCACATGTCTGTCCGTACTGGAATTTGGCAATGAAGCTTTCAGAATTTGAGTATTCCCGATGACAACACATGATTCCAAAATTGAACAGTTTTTTATTTCATACAAAGTTAACAATAATGTCAGTAATAATAAACAAAATTAACTTATTGCATAAAACCACTAACGCGAAGAAAAATTTGAAAAGGGCTTTCTAATTTTTTTTTATTTATTTATTATCTTGGCGGTTGATCATGAGTTAGGTCAGTTTTGTTATTATTGACTATAAGTATATCGTGAAGTTTTACAAGTGCCATAATGTGATGTCCTAAACACTCGTTCCCGTTTGTGAATCATGTGACCGATCGTCCTTCGGCAAGTTTGAAGAAATCATCTCCCGATGGACGACCCCGCAGAGATGACCTCATTGCAGACTGTTCAGTTGACTAGGAGGATTGTCCGTCGATAGGTTTGACTGCTTCCTCTTGATGAGTACCGCCAGATGCTGGAGCCACACCAAGTCGAGACGGAAGACCATTCTTCCGTCGTCAAGCGCGACAAGAGCCATGTGCTCCAGGATAAGAAAGCTATGCTCCCACTGTACCGGTACGTATATAATATATACGATATAATATATTATATATCGTTTAATTGATCATCCCTAATCCAAAATCTTTTATCAATAGATCAACGATTTGGGATGAGCAAAATTCTTACGTCATACAGTCTTGCGTGACTTGCAAGACCAAGACCAGACGGTCTCGCAATTTGTATAAACTTGTTTATTTTCAATTAAATATTGGGCAATTTACTATTGGCATAATACTATAAGGGCCAGTCTTATAAACGAAAGACCAAATATTCGTAAGTATGTTTACGATTTACTAACGGATGGATGTTCCTAAGTAGATATTACTATCGGCGGTATTATAAAACTATTTTAACTGTCCGTTTATTTGACAGTTACAGTCTAATAAGACTACAATGGATTTTCAATGGATTTGTATTGGACTATAATGGATTGTAATGGATTTAGCGGGGCTGTCATTGCAATATATAAATAGAGAGTGTTTAATTTTTTGCGTACTTCAAACAATATCAAAAATTACAAAAATGGTGATAATCCTTTATTATTTACTGATTAGTAATTCAGTGGACGCGGGTTCGATCAAATCTCGCCTCAACTGAAATTCTTTTTTTTAAATAAAAAAAAATAATTAATATAAAATAAAACGAAATTCAGTGTCATCAATGTCATGTTGAAATAATAAAATATTTGGTCAAACACAAACTTGTAATCAAATTCGTTTTGGTTATTCAAAATCACTGTCGGACGACATTTTTTACTGAAAAAAAGCAATTCAATATAAAAATCCAATAAAATATAAAACAGTATATTTCAAAATATTCGTAATATTGAAAATGTACCACAACATAAAAAAAACAAGTGTTGTAAAACTCAATCCTTCCATAACTCATCGTTAACGAACGCTTAATCGGTGGTCCGACTGTCGGTAAAGGCTATCGGTAAACTTTTACTAAAATTTAACTAACGGATTGTTATAAGACGAAATATAGAGCATTTGTATCAAATTTTGGTTTGTTTGGTCTGAAATCTAACTAACGGACGTTTATAAGACTGGCCCTAAATTGGTGTTTTTTATCGTATATTGTTATTGCTGAATTTTGAATTTTAAATTACTGGGTATGCAAGACTCGATCGAGTATGCGAGACCAAAACCACATCTGTAAATGCAAGACCACCCCGGTCTGTGTCTTGCATTTGCTCATCACTATTAACGATCTATGTTACAATAGTCAATATTGATTCTAGGATGAGGATTTTCAACTTACCCTCCATTAATTGAAATATCATTCTGGATCCATCCTCTCCGTGTGTTCTCTCTTAAAGCGCCTCATTAGCCTGCTCCGCCTAATGTCCTCAACATCTCAGGTATTTCGGAATCTAAAATCTTTATTTATTAATCTTTACAGAAGAACTTGCAACCCTGGTCCCTCTTCCACTCAATCACAATAAAGTCACTCGTTTTACTCAATCTCAACACCCGTTCTCAATAAACCTTCAATTTACACGAACCAGTCACTTCTCAAGCTCTTTTATTATCACAGCAGCCCGGCTGCGAATTCTGTGTTTTAAACCTTCTTACAACCCGGTTCTTTTTAAATCCCGAATTAATATTTTCATGAGCATATTGCAAACCCTCCCCAACGGTGCGTAATGCGCTTCTTCGGACCCAAAGTATAATGGACCCAAATTCTAATAGCTGGTGTCCCATACGTAGCTATGTTAAAACGAGTGGGTTGTGGCCAACACTAAACTCCTCACTAACAAGTCATTCTATAAAGTATTAAAATTTTGTATGGAAAATATTTTAGCATTTTCATGAAATAAGTTTGTTAAATTATTTTTTTATTTAAATATTTTATTATGAAAACTTGATAATTCTTTAATGCCATTTTATGAAAGTGATGTGACTCTTTACTAATTTGACAGTTAAAAAAATTGAGAAGCACTATTCTGATATCTTTCAAAATCTAATGGGGTCTAAGCGAGTATTAGACATACAAATTTGCAAAACTTGAAAGGAATCGAATGAGTACTTTAGTCTATAATCGATAAAGTAAAATAAACACGCCGTACATAGCACACAGCACATCTTAGAACACACACATATACGTTGTGATGAAACTTTCAGAATACAATCTCAGAATGATACTAGTTGATAATCTGCAATAAAAAATAGCCTTAAAAATTACGAAATCATAACTCCCCACTATATCCCCTTGGGTTAGTGAGGAGTAAAAACGTGCAATCTATTAGACAAATGCGGGTTTGTTGCCATAAGCAATCTCTTTCGGCTAATCCCAGCAACGCGAGGCAAATTTGGTACCGTAAATAATGCTCAATTTTATATAGCCCAGTTACAAAACGAAATAAGATTTTTTTTTAGTTCGTGCGTTTGTTCGTACCGCGATACATTAATATGTTATATGACACGTATTTGATCAGCAGTCGTATTAGGTATGTATCATTTACATAAGAATGACGAAATTAAACAATGTTTCCAATTAATGTAAGAAACATAACTATAATGGTATCAATATGAATATGGAACTGCGCTCAAGAATGCAAATGAATCTGTCTATCTAGGAAGCATAATCACATGGGATGGCCGTACAAAACGAAAAGTTGACAGTCGTATCCACAGAGCAAACCTCGCCTTCAATAAAAAATCCAAGATCTTCGAATCCAACAATATGGACCTTAATCTCCGAATAGATCTCGTAAAGACATGTGTGTGATGTATTCAGCTATATGGTTGTGAGACATGGTACACAGGTGAAAGAAACCGTAAAAGATTGGAGGCCTTCGAGATGTGGACGAATACTTGACATATTATATTGGAGTGACCATTTACAAATGATAAGGTTCGCAGCAAAATTTAAGAAACCAGGCACATGTTTAACACCATATCAAAACGCAAACTAGATAAGCTACGAAGATCATTTTGGAGGGAATTGTTGAGTGAACAACTGGCAGAGGGCGTCCCCGCCGGGAGTATCTAGTGCAGGTGTACCACGACATGAAGTGTACCTCCTACACAAAGTTGAAGAGAGTCGCTGAAGAACGAGCGGGGTAGAGGAAGATATGCATCGCTTTGCTGCCAACCATTCCCCAAGATTGAAACAAAGGAAGACGTTCTAATTGTTGTCCCATACGAATTACTTAATTTTATTACCCCAATAGAGTTCATAGTATATTGTTTTTATACTATTTATTTCATGGTTCCTGCTGCGAAATATAAATATTATTTTTCGTAGAATTATCTGTCTATATTGTGACATTAATTATTTATTAGGTATAATTACGTTTGTCTAGTTTTGTCGTATCCAATTTAAAGTTTTACACTCGTACTCAACTTTTCGCAACTATATTGCTACCAAATATAATATATTATAGATATTTACCGGAAACAAAACCGTTTTGAATTCACAACTAGTGTCCGACCGAACACTAATTGTGAATACTTACACTAGTTGCGAATACACTAGTTGTTAATACACTACGTAAATACACTACGTGAATACACTAGTTGTAGATTCGAGTTCGGTTATTACTTATCTGAGACCAAAGTTTTACGGATAAAATTGAATAATCATTGGTAAGAATGCGCGCGAATTTAGCTTAAAATGCATTATTTCAACAGTTTTGATACATATAACAATTATCTTAGTTTTATTTCAGTATAAAATGAAGTTTATGAATCTTATTTAGGTATTACTTATTTTAAATAAATATACCCATAAAAACATGCTCCAGATTACGAAGCATATTTAAAATCTCTCATTACGATACAAACCTAGGATTCCATGCTTCTCTACCACGGACACTCAAACTATACAACAAACTACATTATCAATATGAAAATGTCGACATATTTACACAATGAACGTGCCAATTTTAATAACATGTATTAGGTGCCTTTCCAAGGTTTTTTTTGTTTATTAATGTTTTTTGTTCTATTGTTGTTCCTGCAGAACATTAGTTTTCTTTTCTTATTATTTAATTTTCTGTGACTGGGTGAAATCTGTGTATGTGCGTTCGGATAACTGCTATTATGCATAAATAATAAATGTTTCTCCGCAGTTTACATAGATACTTTTAAGATTTTTAAACAGTATTATAAAATTTCTAAGTCAAGTCATATTATCGACTTCGGCCGAAGGCCGAACAATCGGAATCGACTTCGGCTAAAATCTGACTTACGCTCAGACACTATTAACAACGCGAAGTGTAGGTATTGTTTGTTACGTAAATGTTTCACCGTATTCTCTTTTTACGCGGTTTTAAAATAACACAAATAACGTGTTTTTAAATTATCAATACTGACGATGTAGAACCTTATCAAATGGGTATCAACTAGTCAGAGTCAGCCCAAACGGTCGTTCTGGTACAAGGATAAATATATGTAGAAACAATATTTTTTTTTATTTAAAAATACCTAGTAACATCTTACTTTGAATAGGTCGATGTCTTTGCAACGGGCTGAACAAGTCGTATCTGTGTTTCCATCCCAGAGGAGCAAGAATTGGTTTATAAATACCACCTCGGAACAGACCTGGCCTAATGAGGTGGTACCTACAAACCAACCCATATATTTGATCTGTAATAATTTTAATTTTTCTGATATTTTTTATTTTTGTATCTACTTACCTATATTGTAATTTTGTATTTTTGGTATCAATAATAAAAAAAACAGTAAATTTCTTCTCTGTTATGGATCGAACCCGCGACGGCTTATGAATCACGATGAAATTGGAAAGAAATAATTTTACGCATATTCTAGATGTCTCAAATGATGAAAGCGATATATCGTACCAAATTTATAATAATAAATTGGGATAATTTTTATAGCGCCGTTTTTGTGATAACCTCACCTCAAGGGCGCTTTGAATATAACTATTACAGGTTTTTGTAAGACTCGCGGAAGAAGTGAGTTTTCAGGTGTTTCCTGAATAGTGCTAAGTTGTCGATTTGCCTCAGTTCAGGTGGTAGTTTATTCCACGAGGCTGGTCCAGCCACAGCAAATGCACGATCACCGAAGGATGTAGTGTTGACTCTGTTTATTTCAGTTAATTTGCCAATCATGGATGTGGTGGCTGACCGAAGTGTTTGTTGTCGCTCGTTTACGGTGAGAGGGATGCAGAAGTCTGAAAGATACGTGGGAGCCATGCCATGATCGCTTTCAAACATAATTTGTACTTGATTCTCTCTAGCACTTTTAGCCAGTGAAGATTTCGTAGATGGTGGGAATTTCGCGGCTCCGGTGATTAGCCTAGCAGTAGCAGCTGCGTTGAAGACGGATTGAAGTTTGTTTAGCTCAAGCTTTGGGAGGTTTGCGTAGATACCATTACAGTAGTCCAGGCGGGAAATAACGAATGCGTTTACTAGAGATTTCGTTGCTTCCGTGGGTATATTTCGTTTGATACGTATATTGTTAATAGTTATATTGATGTATATTGTTAATAGTTATATTGAATAATATTTTTTATGATTTTGTATCCATTGGTATAGTCTTTTTTAACATGGCTGCTGCTTAAGGGACACTAGCTATAAGGATTTATGTTCATTATACTCTTCCGAAGAAGCGCACTACGTAGCGTTGGGGAGGGTTTGCGGCTTTGTTTGTTTGAAACATCCAGGAAAATCACGTTGGCGCGCAGAAGACAAATGGGTATTTTACTTGGTTGGTTTGATCACAGACACGATGTGTGCGCAAACCGCCACCCCCCTCCACGTCGAAAAAAATGAAGATGTTTGTGGATAACTATAAAGATTATATATTCGTTATTGACTTTTCTTTGAATTTTATTGAAGTTTTCAATTTTCATGTATATGTACCTACCTACATATATACAGCGACATTTCTATATCATGTCCGATTTATTAGTAAGTGGGTCGCTTGAGGGTGATCCCACATATGTTAATTTGGTTAAGATCTGATGGTTGAATCAATGGTAAATCATCAAGTATCATTTTTTTGTTGTTTTCTAATATAAGTATTTTTAACTTGTAGTAGGCATACTTATTTACACGATATTACGTGGATCGTATCCACAGTGTATAAAGAGAATATTTTATATTAGGTACTTATATTAAAATGTTGCTTAAATATGTATATGTACTTACATGTAATAATATAATAATATCGAAATCAAATTGAGTAATAGCCATTATTTGCATTTTCTTCCTATTCACAATACATACATACATATACCCGTGCGTGTTTAGTTCCCGTAAATGTGACTCGATAGTTTTTTATTATTTATTTATTACTAGTGAACACCCGGCAAACTTCGTATTGCCTGTATAATTAAAAATTGTCCTCCATAACCACCCGTCGCTTCAGACTCTTCAATACCTCCCATCCCTTCAGTACTTCCCGTCCCTTCAGTACCTTCCGTCCCTTCAGTACCTCCCGTCCCTTCAGTACCTCCCTCAGTTACTCCCGTCCCTTCAGTTACTCCCGTCCCTTCAGTTACCCCCGTCCCTTCAGTTACTCCCGTCCCTTCAGTTACTCCCGTCCCTTCAGTTACTCCCGTCCCTTCAGTTACTCCCGTCCCTTCAGTACCTCCCGTCCCTTCAGTTACTCCCGTCCCTTCAGTTACTCCCGTCCCTTCAGTTACTCCCGTCCCTTCAGTTGCTCCCGTCCCTTCAGTTGCTCCCGTCCCTTCAGTTGCTCCCGTCCCTTCAGTTGCTCCCGTCCCTTCAGTTGCTCCCGTCCCTTCAGTTGCTCCCGTCCCTTCAGTTGCTCCCGTCCCTTCAGTTGCTCCCGTCCCTTCAGTTGCTCCCGTCCCTTCAGTTGCTCCCGTCCCTTCAGTTACTCCCGTCCCTTCAGTTACTCCCGTCCCTTCATTACCTCCCGATTAAGAAGAAGAAGATGAAAAAAATTTTAATCCAGAAACTATCCCGGTCATACGCTCGACAATTCACCAAAGTTTCATTGCAATCGGATGAACGGTTCTCAGGATAGTCCACCTTCATAGGTAAATTGACCTGATACCCGATGAAGAAGAAGAAGAAGAAATTTTTTCAAATCCAGAAATCATCCCGGGCATACGTTCGATAATTCACCAAAGTTTCATTGCAATCGGATGAACGGTTCCCAGGATAGTCCATCTTCATAGGTAAAATGACCTAATACTCGATGAAGAAGAAGAAGAAAAAATTTTTTGATGCAGAAACCATCCCTGGTATACTCTCGACAGTTCACCAAAGTTTCATCATAATCGGATGAGCGGTTTAGGAGCGCATTCAACACATACATAGATACATACATAGATACATACAAACATTCAAATTTATAATATAGATGTCGTTACTATTTTATATTTTTTATATTACATCCAATAGTATCAGTTTATTTTGTATCTTATTTTGGTGAAATTTTAATTAAAACGAGTTTTTTACGACATCTACGTAACATTAAGGCGACAGTTACACGTAAAGTATTTACTGTGATCCGTCAATAAATACTGATGTATCGTGGTATTTACTGAACGTGTAGTCTAGTGTATTGATGGATGTCAATATTTATTTATGGATTTTGTTATTAATTTATTTAATCCATCAATAAATACTGACTTCCATCTATAAATATCATATTAAATACTTTACATACAGTACAATAAATACTTTACGTGTAACTGTCGCCTTACTAAATACGCTTTTATTTGAAAGTATATAGGTAGGTACCGATGGATGTTTTGATATATATCTAATATTAATCAAGCCAAATAAAATGTTCCATAAATAACGTATAAATAGACGATATAATTATAAAATCACATTAATTTGTAATGTAGGTACCAATTCCTAATTATATTTTAATAATATAAGTCTTTAGCATAATTTAGACGGCCTTCGTGGCTCAGTTGGTTGGATTTTTGACTGCTGAGTCAAAGATCCCGGGTTCGATTCCCGGTGGAGATACAGTTTTCAATTGTGTTTTCAGTCTGTATCTGTGAGACGATTAACATCGTGAGTCTCCATAATGTGGCAATTTATTGGCTACGTGTAAAATTAATATTTGACTTGATAGTTATCTGAGATGCAATACAAAATTAAATAAGAAAATTCTGTACCTATTTGCTTATGAGTGATGATTGCCTTATTTTCAACATATTTTTTTTTCATTATTATTGCAACCAAAATAAATAAGAAAAAAATACAATTCAAAATAAATAATATCATATAACATTTTTGTTTTGGTATAAACCGCCTCACTAGGCTGAGCCTGTTCCGAGGTGGCAGAAAATTACTTGCATTATATATCACAGAAAAAACATTTTAACTTGTTACATTTTTTTTTCTTAAATATTATACCTATTATAAAATAAAAAAATTAAGCTATTGTTATTTGATCATGTTTCCGAAGTATATGATGCCCTTGTTTTTAATCCATTTTTTTATTGTTTTCCTTAAGTTTCAAATGTTTCATCAACTGTATGTCTTTTTTCTTTTTTTTATTAAATTAAAATATTTGTAGCTAAATATTAGTAATTTCTTTAGAGCCATGAGTGGATGCAGCTGTGTGTCATCTCGTGCAGATTGTGTTGCGGTGTAATATGATTAATTTTGTCTTGTATAGAAATTAGTTCTATGAAAATTTTTACATGATGTGTTAATCTGTGACTTTTCAGTTTGCATTTTTTTACTACGACCGCTTATGTCCTTATTATTGACCAAAGTGTCGTTTTTTTTTTCATGTTGCCAACAATGAAATTATTAAAAAGAATTTTTTTATCGCTTTTTCCAGGTCGGTCTTGCCAAAAATCTCCGGAACACGAGAAGCGGATGCGAGATGTGGAGCTCGGTGAGCTGACCCAGTCCGAGAAGAGGAGCAGAGTCATATCCGGCATGTGCCTGGACATATCTCCCGGCGGTCGGACGACCTCGCACGCCTCCAGCCAGGACGACGAGGGCGGGTTCAACGAGCCGTCGCCGGAGATAAAGGCGCGCCTCAAGCCGCCCGAATCTCAGCCCCCCGACCTGCACCTGCAGCTTCCGTACCGGGAACAACCCTCCGACCCCGGCATCATCACCAACTCCGTGCTGGCAGAGCTCGACAGCCGCGGCAGTCCCCCGGACCTCTACCGCCCTCTCTATATCGAGACGGCGACACCCAAGAC
The DNA here is from genome assembly GCA_963576475.1 of Molanna angustata. Taxonomy (NCBI): domain Eukaryota; kingdom Metazoa; phylum Arthropoda; class Insecta; order Trichoptera; family Molannidae; genus Molanna; species Molanna angustata. The sequence goes on from OY754972.1 coordinate 10,545,204, forward strand.
TGATTTTTCTTTAAATAGCGATAATTTAAATAATAAACACAGCTCCGACGAGATGCTGCAGAACGACCTGACGTCCGCCCACCAGCAGGACTCGGGTGTGCTGGTGAGCGAAGGGTCCACGGAGGTCCTGGACAAGTCCGTCAACAGCCAGTGGAGCATGCAGTCGGACGGGGACATTCTCCGGCCGGACAGCTCACTGAGAGACGCCAACGTCACGTCTATCAGCAGCCTGAACGAGTATGGGAAGTGCGAAGCCGAAGCTTCCATTTTGGAAGATGCCAGTGATGAGGGAGGGAGATGGGAGGCTGCAGACCTGGACAACGGTGGGATCAAGGGACCGGAGGACATGACCCCTGATGAGGCAGAGTTGATGTTGAGTTGCAGGTGATTATTATTTTTTTACAATTTTAGGTTTGCTTGTATAATTATGCATTTTTTGTCTTCTGTTTTCATGCATATTTTTTTTAGGTTATAAAAAATTCACTATTGTTAATTACTCAGTAATATGTATGTTTACTCTCCGCTATAATGTTTTGGTGTACCTACCTAGTATTATACATAATTATGCAATTTTGAGGGACATGCCAGATTACAATTCTATGTAATTCATAAGATCAAATTTAATTTTCCCCATATTCAAATAAGACATAAAACATCACCAATTGACACCAATTAAAATATTGTTTTCGAAACAAGGTGCCAGTTATAATGGAATATATTTATTTATTCCATAAAACTGGCACCTTGAGTTAACGATACGACCATAAGAGTTAAATGTTGACCACAACCCAATTTCTTTAAAAATGACTGAATATTATATTGATGAAACAAATAAATCCTTATTATTTTACCTAAAGTGAGCAAAAATTCTTGTGAATGAAATCGGTCAGATTGGCTCTGTGTTAATAATTTCTTTATATTTTTTTTCTTATTATTACATCAAATAACAGAACTTTACGGTTTGTAATGCATCGTTGAGTATCAACTGTGTTATCCAACACTGTGTTGTGTTAATAATTACAGAGTTACTAGAAACAAAAAAAATGATTCAGTCGAATAATGAAATTTCCATAAATTGAACATAAGCATAATATTAAGTTTCATCACTTACAGCTATAATAACTTATAATGTATGTAGAAATATTTTATAACTTACACGGTTTGTGTGTCGGAATGAATTATTTAGTCAGTCTTAGTGTAAAAATGGATTAACTTCAGCAGTCTGCCAAATGTAACTGCCGTAATGACACTCTTTGCATGATGATGACGTAGTGCGCTTACAATAATATTTTATTTCATTCTATGTTGTCTTTATTTATTTATGTATTATTTACTATCAGTTTCCTTATTATTTTCTGTCTGTTCACATTGCATGTGTTTGTGCGTCACGTTACACGGATTGTCCACCACCTATATCATGGAAATATCTCTTGCACCACGCTCTAGTATTCTGGAAAAGAAAATGAGGTAAAACGCTTACGCTTATCACAATATAATTATTTATATGTATCTATATATTAATGATTAAATATTTTTGGGTGGAAGAAATATGTAATAGATAGTCTTATTTTTGGAGAAAGTTACCATTTAATTTTTTTTTTTAATTAATTTTCGTCTAAATCACATCAGCCATCGTCATGTCAATGTCTTATAAAAATACTTACTTAACCAGTCCTGAATGGAAATCGCCTATCTGTCGGTTGCTCCTATCAAGTCGTCCATGTGACAACCTTCGTTTAATTCAAGGGGCAAACCCATCAAACGTTGAAATCAAAATCCTCACAATTACCCATATCAAGTATATAATTTTTATATGATAATTATACAACTCCAAATGATAATTATATCCAAGATACGGGCAGTCAAAAGAGTTTTGATTTCATTGTTTGACCGGACTTGCCCCCCTGGCCAAATTCAAATGAGTCATATATTTTCTTTGCCTTTTTAAAAATAAAATTTTTATTTGTGTATCAAATGTACCTATGTATGTACTTAATTAATAATACTCATTTAATATTTAAAAAATAAACTTGCCATTTTATGCGCAGTAATAGTTGAAGTTGTTTTTAATAATATTGATCATACTGTGAAATATAAAAATTTATTTCATGTCTCCCAGAAAGCACATTCTTAAAAGATTGAAATTTTCTTGTTATAAACAAGTACATATTCATCATCAAAAATTCCCCGAACTAAACAACAAATTCTTATCCTTTAATTAAAAGAAATAGGAGGTAAAAGGATTTCAACTGATGTGATTTTGAACTGAATTTGAATGGATCTGATTAAATAATTCATAATGAGGCAGTACAATTTATCTCAGTTTATTTTGTCTGTATTATTTTCATTTGGTCAGTTGTATCACTATTTTCATTCGACTTCAAAACAAATACAAATCAATATACTCAACATATTTGTTTGGTGTTACGAACTTCTTATTTTGATATTATGTATTGATTTATTTACGCATATGAATTATCATTATTTTTTATCTCAATACATCACGGAGCAAATATACCTATTATTTTAATTTTAATAATGGCTGTTGGTAGGACTGATGCTTCTTTTTATTAATTTATTCTTCTAGTTAGTTGGTTCAACTTGATCAAATACTATCTTTTGATTATTATTACTGTAAAATATAATTAATGCCTGCTTATAATAGATTAGTAAATGTTATTTTAATATTAAGTATGTATTGAGCATGTGTTCTGTCAGTGCTAGTATTTTTTATCTATGAAATGCTTCCCTCATTATTTTACTATTAAGTATAAAGAAATAACCCTTCTTTTCTATCAATTGTCTACATATTTTTGTTTTGTTCATTGTTACTTAATTGACAAAATATTGATCTGTTTATGAATTACCACAATTTTCTAATATACATTATTCCTATCGAATTCATGATAAAAAAAATATTAAAGAAAACCCATTTCAAAACTTGAGTGCTGTTGTTCTTTTCCTGTCACAATCACCTGTTTATGGGGACTGATAACAGCATCTTGTAGACCTCTAAATCAATTCAATGAATGCAATGAAGAGTCCGGAAAAACACTGCACTAAACAGTGCCAGCGACAGTAAATTGTAAGGAACATAGAATTAGGTATAGACCTTTAAAGGGTGTCTTTGCCAATCTCAGACCATTGAAAAATATTCAAGTCCCATTCCAGTTATATAAGTTGACAAAAGGTGAAAAATGAAAGTGAAGATAGCGCACCATATTTGTGACATAGAGAGTATCTTGAAAAGTCATGTTACTCTTTATGGCCATAAAGCCAGCATGTCTGTAAATTATCTGTTAGCTTAATATACAAACTTTAAAAATAAATAATTGATCAATGGAACAATAATTGAAATGGTATAAATATAATCATTCTTTGTTGAAAAATTATCCTCATTGTGTCCTATGTAAAAGGTTCTACGTGCATAGTCGTAAGAATCAAAAAAGATAATCAAGCAACCACAGTTTTTCTAGTTTTTAATTTAACTACTCAAATTTAAAATATGAAATTAATGTTAAGTACAATAAATAAATGAACTTAAATATATTTTTAATAAATCTCAAATTCTAATTGTGTATGTACACAACCCATTGACATCTTTGTTATTAACAATACTGGGGGGCAAGTCTGGTTCGACTGGCGAAATCAAAACCCTAGTGATTACCCATATAATGGATATAATTATCGTATGGAGTTCTATGACATCTAAAGATATTATAGAACTCCATATAATAATTATATCCATGTTATGGGTAATCACTAGGGTTTTGATTTCGACGATTGAACCAGACTTGCCCACCAGAATGAAAAGTCCTTTATGCAGGGATAAAACCTATTTTATTTACTCATACTTATTTGTAATATATAAATTTCAGACAAGAAGCACTGTTGTCGGACGAACAAGCCCGGGAAATTGTCCGTCTCCTGTCCCCAAAGACCGAAGAAGTGGAAGAACTCTCGTCGAAAATTCCAAATGGGACCAACGAAATGATTGATAGTATCGTCTCGATGAACGACAGCTACCAGTCGATGGTGTCGTACGACAGCGGCCCCGCTCTAGAGGACAGCTACGTGTCTTTGACCAACGAGCCAGTCATCACTCACAGTGAGAAGTTGGCCGACACTTTGGGTGATTCCATGGACCTGTCGTCGACTAGTCTACCGGTCGCTGAAGCTGAGGCAGAATCCGAACCAACTGTCCAGTATCCACCTCAGTCAATCCGGATCGTAGGAGAACATGATGGTGTTCACTATTTTGAAGATGGACATTTCTGGACTGAGGTTTGAAATTTTTATTGCTTTTACTTACTTCCCTATCTGCAATTTGAATTTTCAACTTAAATTACACATAGATCAACGGCTTATGATAAGTGTCTGACGCGAAAGGAAGCCAAAGTTATCAGCCACTTAAAACAGTCAAAACTAAATAACTTGTAAAAACGCGAGTGATAATTAAATGGTAGTTTTGTTATAATATGTAACATATGTATCTTTTGTTACATAATATGCAATATAATAATTATTTGATTTCATTGCAATAAAAAACTAAATTGATAAAAATCTTTCGAGTACTTATTTTATTATTACTACTTCATAAATAATAAATAGTTCCTCTACAGTTTGCATTGATATTTTTATGATTTTTACTATAAAATTTTTCATATCTGAAGTTGAACAGCTGGCTGCGGTTTTGACCAAAATCTGACATTTGGTCGGACACTACTCACGATACAGGATCATTCTATGGGCACTTATTGTATGCTTTTGGAACAATTTTATGTTAATTAAAATTTTGATGTCAATAATCTTTCCTGATATAGGGTTTCAATGAGCAATTGAAAATGTCTTCATCAGGCAAAACGATTGTCTTGTTTTAACAGGCAATCACATTAATGTAGAAGTGAAAATTAAATTGAACAATGAAATTGAATAAAAACAACCAAGAAAATGAATTATATCGGTTCAACCACAGATACAGGTACAATTAGTGTTCTGTCAAATCTACCCAACGTTATAATCACGCTAAATGCTATATTTTTCAGATCCCTGGATTGCCTCCGGAAGGTGAAGATGGTGACGAAGATGAAGGTTATTATCCACCTGTTTTTGTTAAGAAAAGTACCAAAGTCTGCTTCAGGTAATTATAATTTTCATTTCTGTATTCTAAATAATTATTAATCACTTTTTTTTTATCGACATCTTTTAGACATTCCCAAAAATTAATATACAAGCAATATAATTGTCATCTCTAAATATATACCTAATACCACACAAATCTTAGACATTTATTGAGAGTCTTACCATTTATTTTGCTAGTTCACAGAATATATTTTCTGAATTGTAGGTTTTCTAAATTTCCATTTTCCAAAATTATGGTATTTTACTTGAAACATCTAATTTGAATTGCTGTCTTTTATTTTATTCTATTTACGTGCTGTTTCACCACCACTGGATAATGGCTGCCATTTCACGGTCAATGTGGATCGCGATCCGTGTTCAAAATCAATGATCGCGATCCGGATTGATAGTGTACGAAGTAGATTGACGGATCACAAATTATCTAAATATTTTGAAATTGCGATCCGGTGATTGTGATCAAGTATGAACATGTAACATAGTTATATCTTGGTAATTTGGAGCCATTACTTTGTGACTCATTTTAACTAATAAATTTAAATTATAACTTATTTGTTTTCACCACTTTTGAGTATTTAATGTTAACCAGTTTCAGAGCTGACCCTCTCCCTCATCTTTGGATGAAGGAGTAGAAAATGGACATTGATGACACATGCTCTGATAGTTTGATACTTCATACTGTACATAATATACCGATTACCTATTTGGGGTAGTAAATATAGGACTGAACTCACACTATCTCGACATACATGGTTTGTATGAGATAACAAGATGGTACATAGTCTTCACTTATACATACTGTCGCCATCAACAATTGTATCTCATGTCTTACGCGCAACTAGTAATAAATAAGTGTACAATTCTCTCATGAGTAATCCAGCGCCTTTTTCAAATCCTTTTCTTAAAGTTTAGGGCCAAAACAAGGGAAACTACAGCTTCAACTTTATCTAAATCCATGACAACAGGTGTTAACTCAGTGATTAATATACACGGACTAATGAAATCAAGATTGCATATGTAATGTTGTGGCGCGATCCGTGATTGTGATTCATTAATTTTGATCGCGATCTAACTGTACGGGCTGCCTATGTGGTGATAGGTAATCCCACACGTATCTGATGAATAAAACAATTTTTTTACAAAAATATATTATTAAGTTACCATAGAGACCGCTGAGAGTGCATGAAATTATAATGTTGCCGCCCATTCTCATTATTTATTTATTTTATAGATAGTTATCTATAACTTTATCGGAAGATGGTGAAATAGCCTGTTAATCACAGCACTTATGTATAATACCTAGTTTTTATATAATGTAACATTTCTGTTACAGCTCTGCCCCAATGCGAATGTTCTCCACGCACTCAGTAATGGAATATGATCGTCGTAATGAGGACGTAGATCCAGTTGCCGCATCGGCAGAGTATGAACTGGAGAAGAGGGTTGAAAAAATGCTCGTCTTTCCAGTTAGACTTCTTAAGGGTCCCGATGGTCTTGGATTATCCATCATAGGTCAGTTTTAATTCATATCAAACTTGTTGAACATTTTTTGATTTTTGGAAATATGAAACAAAATGCGATAAAAATTTGGAGCTACAACCTTTTTATAATCAACATGAAAAATTATAATCTTTTAATGCTTTCAATTATTTCAATGATGCTGATTGCTAAAAATTCTATGGATCTGTGAAGCACTTAGTAAATTATTTCTTTCAAATAGTTCATTTTGCTATAGGGAACAAAACAATTAACTGGTATTAGTTATACAAGATTTATTTTCTTAAGAGCACTCTATTTTTATTAATTATTCTTCCTTCTTCCTTAACCTTCTGCTCCCCATCACTGGATGTAGGCCTCTTCCATCTGCTTCCAGCTAACTGGACAATGTCATCAGACCATCTTTCAGGGGATTTATAATTTTGATTTTGTATTTCCAGGTATGGGAGTGGGTGCCGATGCTGGCCTAGAGAAGTTGGGTATCTTTGTTAAAACTATCACAGAAAATGGCGCCGCTGCCAGAGATGGAAGAATCCACGTCAATGACCAAATTATCGAAGTGGATGGCAAGAGTTTGGTAAGTTTTTCGTTTATGTCTTGCATCATCTGTTTATATACTTATAAGATACTATTCAAATGCTGGATCATTTAGAGTGCTTTCATAGTGGTTATGCCTATTAATTATACATGCATACTCATGTTGTGAAACGTATTTTGTCACATCACTTTTTATCCTTTTATTTGTAATCTTTTTTCAGAAATTCTTCAGATTTTTAAAAGTAACACTTATTGTTATTTTTTTCACAATTTACATATTTGTCTTTTATTTAATGAATTCCATTATAATTTCTGTTGATAACCATTTTTAATCTTAATTGTTCCTTTTTGTCCAAAATATTGACAGCATTAATATAAATTATTGTAGAATGAAAATGCAAGTTTAAAATATAATCTTTTTAATCGACTATTTTGACCACATTATTAAATAACTCTTTGAAATTGAATATTTTTTAATTACATATACACAAACATTGGATTTTTTTTTCCCTGTCGGGAGTTTGAGTTCCTGGCTCTTCTATAATATCCCAACTTTGTCTCTATTGAGATGTTAAAAAGTTTGTCTATAAAAAATCTTTGAAAGTTTCAGCTTAGATATGAATAATTTCACTAATATATTTTTGATTTTTTTTCATAATCATATACCAGCCCTGGACACATCTTATTTCCAGTAATGGACACATCTTATTTCTAGCTTTTGAAGCAAATTAAATGAACATGCACTATGATATTTTTATCAATTCAGGTTGGTGTAACACAAGCATACGCTGCATCAGTCCTGCGCAACACATCTGGACTTGTCAACTTCCAAATTGGAAGAGAGAAAGATCCACAGAACAGTGAAGTAGCTCAACTAATAAGGCAAAGCTTGCAAGCTGATAGAGAGAGGGAAGAGAGGTAATATTTATATCTACATTTCACTACCATATCTCTTTTTATTTAAAATTAATGCCGGGTAAACTGGAAGGGATTCATTAATGTTATATTTCAAAATGCATAATTCACAGATCCTGGTTGTTAAAATCAAATGCCTCACATTGACAGAGTTAATTGAATATTAAGATTTGCATTGTTGTTATTGATTTATGTTTTTTTTTCTTGTAAATTTCTTACGGACAAAAGCCACACCATTCTATAGGATAGTATTGTTGAGTAATAATAAAAATATTCATCAGGTTACATAATAGATTCTACTAGTCAACCACAAAGCAATGAAATACTAAGTAGGGAACATTTTTTGTTTATTTAGGCAAACTCTCCGTAAGAATTCTATGTCAAACAGAAGAAAAAATATGTTATTAGATAGTTAGGATTTTCAGAAATTGCATATTATAGATGCAAGACACGAGACATGTTAACAAACAAAGGAAAAAGCCTGTTTTGCGTTGAAATAAATGTCAAATTGGTAATAATGCACAAGGCAAAGAAAATGTCAGGCATTAAAAATTGACTTAATGTTAATAGAATTAATTTAAAATTTCTATTATACTATCCATTAGAATATAAGACATTATTTAATACATTCATGGTGTGAAACCTCAATAAAAAGGGCACCACCTTAATTGTCCGATTATCAACATATATTCATATTAGCCGTTTTGCAAGGTATTCACGGAGTACCTATGTTTCTGATAACCACAGAAGTCAGCGGGCCCTGGAGGAGAGACAGCGGAGGCAGTCCGAAGAGTCCACGCAGCCCATCTCCTCTGGGAACTCCTCGAGCTCCGAGCCCCCTCCGCCTCCCCTCCCAGTCCAGGGAGCGGCTGCCCCATCCTCAGCCCTATCAGGGGGCTCGGCCGCGGCATCAGGGGGCAGAGCGCCATCCCCAACGTTCTCCCAGCAGGACAAAGATGACGTGGAGTCACTCAGGAGTCTACTTCATGAGGTAAATTTGCTAATTCATTTTCTTGGTTTGTTTTTTTTTTTCTTGTGTTTCAAGATGTTTGTGCTTTTTTGTGTTGTTTTGTTTTCTCGCATGATTTATAAAGTGGAAGTGACAGAATGTGAAGTCCCATAGTGTTCTTCATGGAATTGATCTACGGTGGGAATAATTGTGTTAGTAAAATATGTGTTTGTGTGTGTTTGTTAGTGAACCTTTATATAATAGTTTCGTTTATATATAAAATGAAAACCTAAAGAACAAAAAGTAATCAAACACCCATAACGGACATTGTCCAATTATAAAACGCTATAAGCTCTATATTTGTAAACTAACAATATTGCAAAACTGTACTGCTTGATAATGTCCTCATAGATCAAAATAGCTATCGTCAACACGGTAAATTAAATGTGTAAAATCATAAACAAAGTATTTATATTCTTCTTTATCAATAATAGAATCTTGAAGTTTTTTTCGTTGACACAGTGGAAGTTCATAATTATAAATTGTAAAAAAAAACTTATAAATTGAAACACAGTTATATTCCACACTGAGTATATAATTGTGTTTCAATTTATAAGTTTTTTTTTACAATTTCTAATAATAGAATCTATTAAGTAAATAATATAAATCTGTAAATACATTTAATCTTAGAAATCATGATTTTATTTGCATAAAATAATCTCTAATTTTTAGGGTATCGTCTTTTTAATCCGTGAATAATTTATCTTTTCTTTTTCTTCCAGAATGTGCAATTCTGTTGTACATATGTGTTAAAATAAAATTCACTGAGCTTTTTCATTTTAATAGTGTTATTACAATTATCATTTTGAAACTAGGCTGTATAATATTTAATCAAAAAAAGTCAAAATGTACTATATTTATATTGTAGAAATAAATTGATTATTTAAAATTGCACGATGATATTTGCATTTGTCGATGAAAAGAACTTTAGTGTCTAACTTATTATTATAGAAATTATTGTATCAGTCTAGTTTGTGTTTTTATCAATCTAACTCTTAAATCAACATATCTTTAATATCTTTCTGTCATAATAAACAGTACTACTTCATTGTAAGTTTTAAGCATATATCTCTGTGTAATATTGTAACATCATAGAGTGATAGTTTTACTATTAACATATGTTTGTGTTTAACCATGCCTTTGTGTTTTGTTTGTACATTACATTAACAATAATATTTTGTCAATATCAATTATATATTAATAAATCAGAATAAACTATATGTATTCCTCATTAATTGAAATATTACAAATAAATAAATATGTACATATTTATTTGTGTGTAATAAATTATTAGCTATTGAATTAATTTTTTTCACTCCTCACGACGCACATCATATAGCTACAATATTTTTTTTTACTGTATAAGTCGTTATACCAAGGCAGTAATTCTACTTTCATGTGTCTTCTGCGATTTCTATGTTTCACTACAATATTGGTTTTGAAATAATTGGGTCAGCCATTACAGATATCAATGCACCTTTCACTGTGTTTACTAGCTTAATTCAATTATCCTCTTTTTGATTTGTTGAAATATTTAATTTAAACCAAGTCCTTCAGCTTAATATAATTCTGTATGTTACATTTCTGTGCTTAGATCTCTCTTTATTTTCTCTATATACAAATAATCAAATGTCTTATTTCATGTGCCATTCAATCCTGTCTGTATATATTCATTGCTTTATCTCTTCTATTGTCCAAATAAGTATACATACAAATTTCTGCAGTGTGCAGTTTTTTGTATATAAAGGCCAGTATTGACAAATACGTAGATAATTCTGATGTTTAATACACATATCATCTGGTTTCAATTGGCTCTTGTTTTCCATAAAACATTCTCCGTTCTTCATTGTGTTGTATCAATGCAAATCAAATCTCTATAATTGTACTGTTAACTTATGAAGTTGATGACGCGTTTTTGAAATAATAATAATATGTGTCCTATTTATTATGTTCTGTGCATGTTTTAATTTTGTTCTGTTTTTGTCGCATGTGATATTTTTGTCTGTGTGATGTTTTACAGACTCAAGCACAATTAGTTGCCTCGCAATCGTCCGTTGGTCAACTTAATCAAAAGGTAAGTTATTTGCTTTCTACACTAAATTTTTTATTAATAACACGTTGATGTGGTTCAAATTTAAAATAATTAATTTAATATGCTCGCGTCAACGTATGATGGCCTTTGTGACTTTTTGACATTTCATGATGTTCTGTAATTAGTGACTGCTAAGCGGGGGGAACAAATACTGTACTTCATTGTAGAAGTTCAGAGGCATGGAAATCGGAGAACTGTAAAGTACTGTCAATGTGTGGTGATGGCTCCCTGTTGAATCGCCTATACAAGTACTAAGGGGTGGGGGAGCCCCCCGCCATGACAGGTGGGCCATGTGTCCCGCTTGGCGGTAGCTCACCACACTGATGATTCAGTGTAGCCTGAATCGCCTGTTACCGGGCACTGTTGGGACGGGAGACCCTCACCATGACTGACGGGCCTCCGTGCTTGTGGCTGGACTCTTAGTGGTAGTGATATGAAATATGCTTGATGGTAGTTCCTTGTTTCGTCTAATGAGCATCCGCTCTCCGGGGATGAATAGGGCTACAAGCTCTGAAACATTCCCAATTAAGCGAAATTCTATCTATCTGTACTTCATTGTGTACAGCATTGTCTATGGCTACTTAATGATGTACCACATTTGTCCCTTTACGCTTAGCTGTCAATAATTATGAAACTTTATGATAGCCCAAATGTCATAGGGGCCATCATATGGTGATGCGAGTATAGTTGACTACTAAGTTCATTTTAAGATAATAAATTGTCATATTTACAATGAAATGAATACATGCACCTTCACGGCATATTCCACAATGTGGGGTAAGCTTGAATGGCAGTATATTCAGATTTGGCAATGAACCTCATCGCTGAACTATGTGAGATGTTATTTTGTGTACGAGACACCTGAAAATGATATTAATTGAAGGTACACAATATAACAAAAATATTGTGTAGTATATATTTCTTACATTACTTTTATTGAATAATGTTTGTTAACGTATAATGTATGAAAAAGTAATAGCACACTTACAATATACATATTTATACTTATTTAGTCTTGATGCAATGAACCCATTAATATTCACATATGTTTATAAAAATAGACACAACATAATAATAGCAATAACCTGCTTTTGTTTTCAAGTATTTATTACTATTATTACTTTTTTATGAATATTTGAATCATGTTTTTTTTTATGTATTTAAAAAAATACTTCGTAATATACTTATTATTTACAATTTTTGTCATAAAATTAAATGAAATAGTTACCAACATTTATCATTTATGTATCTATTATTTTTTTAACAGTTTAAAAATATTGTAATTTTTAATATAGTTTAAAATTATACATTTCTTAAATAACATTAGTTTTGTTAGTAGCATTACTGTCTTGTCATAATCATAGTTCTATGTAGATATTATTAGATAGGATTTTTTTTTAATAATAATGTTATTAATTTTAAAATTGAATATCTTCTAAATTATGTGTGTTTTATTTAATTTTTCAGTTAATGGAACTGGAATCTAATGGTGCAGAGAACGAAGAATTCTCAGAGAAGTTGAGACAGTCGGGTCTGAAACTGAGAGAAACGGAGAGAAATCTAAAGGTGTCCCAACGTGAAGCTCAGTCATACAAGGACATGCTGCAGCAATCTCAGGAACAATACTCCAACTTGGATAGTAAATATAATCGAGTAAGTAAACGACATAGTTATGTGCCATCTTAATATGTCACCAATGACAGAACCAAATGCCAAACTCCTAATTTCTTTACAAATTGTAATCGGTAGTCCTCGTCTGATGTCATCTATAAGGAATTTGCAAATCTCACTTCTGTATATCAATGAACAATGCATTCCTTATACCAGGGTTGTAAAAGATCTAGGAATCTTCATCGATGATGACCTTTCGTGGCATGAACAGGTATTGCATGCCAGCAAATCTATTTTCTTTGCCCTACATTCATTTAATAAATTTATAAACCCCCTTCCATTCCGTTGTAAAATAACTCTAGCTCAATCACTTCTTCTTCCATTGCTTGATTATACCGATGTATGCTATTTGGATATTAATGAAGTACATCTCAATGAACTTGAACGTCTTCAGATTCATCTTTGGATTGAAAAATTTGATCATATATCATCGTACCGCAATATTCTTTGTTGGCCCAAGATACGCCAGCGGTGCAATATACACATTCTGTCCCTATTGTACAATATTCTCTCTAATGAAAACCTACCACAGTACCTTAAAAACAAATTCACCAAGTATCCAAGAATAGTCCAAGTCTGGATATTGCGTCGTCTAACTCACTTCGTATTTTCAAGAAAAAACAATAATAGGAATATTTATCCCTAAACACCTGATCCCGATTTCCTCTCCTTGCTTTCCCAATCTTGTTTTTGCTGCTTGTTTCTTGTTTTGCTGCTTGTTTCTTGTTTTTGCTGCTTGTTTCTTGTTTTTTCTTTGCTTTCATCCTTTTATTGATGTACATATATAATTTTGTCATCTGGTTGGTTGAATGAAATTATCTAATGGCAATAAGCCCGCCAGCGTGCATTATATTTGTTTATGTTATGTACAAAAAGATAAATAAATTGTAAATGTGTATTTTCTTGTTCAATATACTGTAAATGTACGTGATTTGATATATGCAGATGATAAAGTGGTGATTGCTGAATGTGCGGATGAGTTACAGTATTTAGTGAATAAAGTGAGTGAAGGATGCTTGCAGAACGGACTGAGAATGAATGTGAGTAAATTTAAGATATTGGTATTTGAAAAAACTGAAAGTATAACTCCGTGTAGAACAAAAGTAGAGAACGAATGGCTAGAACAAGTAGAGGAATATTTATACTTGGGGAGTATGTTCGAATGCAATAGAAGACCTGATAAAGACATTGAAAGAAGAGTTATGGCAGGTAACAGAATAAACGGAGCTCTCAGACCAGTAATGTTCGATCCAAGCATCTCAAAGGAAGCCAAAATTGCCGTTCATAATGCAATTGTAGTGCCCACTTTGATGTATGCCAGTGAAACATGGACGTGGCAAAATACGCATGAAAGTAGAATAAATGCTGTGGAAATGAGATCACTAAGAAGAGTATGTAATAGAACGATATATGATAGAATAAAAAATGAGGACATAAGGAGGGAATGCAAGATGAATAAGAGTATTATAAATAAAATGAAAGTGAATTCCATGAGGTGGTTTGGACATATTGAAAGAATGAATGATGAACGACTGACCAAAAAAATATACATGGGTGTAAGAGATGGAGTGAATAGTAGGGGCCGCCCCAGAAAAGGATGGCATGACCATGTGAATGATATTTTGAAAGAAGGAAATATAAGAAGCTTGAATAATCGACGAGCATGTATGAGACGATGCATGGATGTAAAGGAAGCTAGGAATGTATGCAAAAATAGAGGAGTATGGCGCTCGGTTCTCTCTGCTTACCCCGTAAGGGATATGGCGTGATGGTATGTATGTATGTAAACATTTTTAAATTTGTTTATTTAGGCAAAGAAATTGCTCCGCGACTTTAGACAAAGAGAAATCGATCTGATTCACCGAGAAGAGTTTTATCAGCAACTTCTTCAGGAGAAGGACACAGAATATAATGCTTTGGTGAAGACTCTCAAAGATCGAGTCATCCGACTTGAAGTGTTACTGTTGGTGAGTTTGAAAATATTTCACTTTATTTTATTTCAACATTACAATTCTCTTTAATATTATCTTGTTTCATTTATAACAGTTTGAACCTTGGACAATTGAACAAAATCACCCACATGTGAATATTTACCAACATAATGTTTATATATTTTACTCTATAGAAGTTAGCCACAAATAATACAATATTTGTTCATTTTAACAACACAGTTTTATAAATAGTTCCCAGAACTTTTATTTTATAAATAGGTGTTATCATAAGGAAATAGTGTTTACAGACATATTACCGGTCTTGATTGCCAGGCAACTTAAGAGGGATAGAAATACAGATAGATAACAAAAAAAATTATGCTCCTTTTAATGGCAATCATATCGGATTCTTCTAAAGCTTAGATTTTTTTAGATATCCGTCATAGTAAGGTATATTGTATGGACATTTAGCTAAGGATGTTCCTTTGGTTTGAACAATCTCCAAAGCTGAGAAAATGCTAGTTATTTTATATCTGTTGAACCATATTAATAATAATTCACCATAAATCCAGTATTCAATTTAATCTATAGCAATATGATTGTTTCAATTTATTCATTCAGGAAACACAAAAGAAAGCAGGAGTACCTGTGATGTTGCCTTATGAACCAAGTGCTAAACAA
Organism: Molanna angustata; assembly: GCA_963576475.1. Taxonomy (NCBI): domain Eukaryota; kingdom Metazoa; phylum Arthropoda; class Insecta; order Trichoptera; family Molannidae; genus Molanna; species Molanna angustata. The sequence goes on from OY754972.1 coordinate 10,560,676, forward strand.
GTCACCCCACAGATGTCAAGGAGACCTCCACCGGAACCATTTCAGCTGTTAGGTTAGTAATTATATTTTAATAATTTTAATGTTTTTTCGTTAACACAGTGAATGTTCATAATTATAAAGTAAATATTAAATTTATTTATAAAAATAAAACACCATTTTAATCCATAATGAGTACAATTTAATGAGCCTAAGCGCTTTCGCTAGATACAACTAGCATCTTCAGAGGCACAATTTTTACTAAGTCAGTTAATAGTAAAGACTTTATTTACTAAGACATTTTTTATTGTTGACTAGTCATCAAACACCTGTACTCAAAACCTGTTAAAATGATTATATCCGGAAGTATCTATATTGGTAACAATAATAATACACTGTGTAAAGTTGTCGCCAAATATCTTGAACTTTTAGCCGAGAAAGGGGGTCATTTGCACGTAAACCAACAAAGCAAAAAGACACAAATTTGCGCTCTGCGCAACCGGAAACTCGTTCAAAATGTTTGTCGAAAATTATAGAAAGTTGGTGGAAAGGATTTTTTTAAATTGCGTCTTTATTGACATTTAAATATTTCAATAAATAATAGAGAAGAATTGATAAGAATACATCTTTACTTAGAAAAGAAAAAAACTGACATATTTCTTTATGTCTAATCTGCTTTGTGTTTATACATGTACAAACTTTTCAAGATAAAAAATATGCATAAGGATCGTAGCTTTCATTGTTTACAAATCAATTTTTCAGTAGATGACGTTGAAAAAAGTTTGTCATCATTCCATAGATGGCGAAGGTGTTTTCAAGTATTTAAAAATGACAGAATTTAAAATAAAATATCTAAATTTGGATTGATAAAAGAGCTCAATAAAATGGCGTAATTGGTGAATGTTGTGCAAGTACTTAAAATGATCATGCTAACCAGCGGATGACAGGTCGTAAACCCTATAAGTGCCTGATTTCTCAGTTTTTCTATATATATATATTACAACTTCGTCTCTATTGAGATATGATACCATTGGTTGTATTAATAAAATTGCTGAATGGATGTCGCTCTACAAGCTAAAATTGAACCCAACAAAAACAGAATTTATGTGGGTAGCTTCACCGCGAAGACAGCATCTCATAGAAAACACTCCAATTAACATCAATGGAGAAGAAATTACACCATCAACCAACTTTAAATTTCTAGGCGTCCACTTGGATAATAAACTATCGCTGGACTTGCATATCTCTAAAACTGTTAGCTCTTGCTTTTTTCATCTGAGGCAATTGAAAAGTATCCGCCGCAGCTTACCTAAAAGCGAAGCTAAAACGCTTATCAATGCATTTGTTGTATCACGGCTGGATTACTGTAATGCTATATATGCTGGTTTGCCCAAGTATCAGCTGGATAGACTGCAGATGGTTTTCAACGCGGCTGCGAGGTTTATATATGGAGCTGACAAAAGATGTCACATAACACCTCTTCTAAATGAACTGCACTGGTTGAAATGTCCAGAACGAGTAGACTATAAGGTGTGCTTGATGGTGTTTAAGGCTCTGAACGACTTGGCTCCACACTACATACAAGAACTATGTCAAAAGAATGTCCTATCAGGAAGACAACTCTCATTGAGATCATCGGGATCACAGAGTACCAACTCTTTAAAAGAGTTGGACAGAGTCAATAAAGCGGCTTACTATGATCGGAGTTTCAGTGTGAACGGTTTCAGTGTTTAAAATGGAATAAATTGCCCCCTGATATACGTGGAGCTCAGAGCGTTGACACCTTCAGTAAATTACTTAAGACTGCTTTGTTTAGTAGAGCCAACAAATAAGCCACAGCGCCCTTGGAGTGATCTTGTATCACTAAACGGCGCTTTATAAATTCTAATTATTATTATTATTATTATAAAAGTTGTCAAAAATATTTTTGGTTTGTGTTCAACGACAGTCTTTTTTTACGAACAGATTCCTGGATGTCTGACGGCGATCTCTCATCCGAGGGCTCTCCACACGAGAAGACCGCCACAGTGGAAAGGCGAGTGGTTGTTGCCACGGCGACAGCCTCCACCTCCACCAGTACCCTGCCTCTGGAGACGGAGGGCGATGGAGAGGGGGACGCAGCAACAGAAGGGGAGGGGGAGGGGGACGGGAGTAGAGACGCAGGACGGGAGACTGACAGTCTAGACTTGGACCTGGCTGTGCCTCAGACGGCTCTGCTGGACACCTCGGCACAAAGAACTAGGGGGGATCTTGCCAGACAGAGGCATCACTCGCCACACTCACTTTCAAATGCCAGCAGTGTAAGTAACTTACTGTTAATACTATACTGTACTACATATCTATTTTGGGACATTGTTTGGTACTGGTAAATAAACAACTGGAGGGAAAGTCTGGTCAACTGGCAAAATCAAAACCATCCATGTTTACCCATATCATGGACATATGTAATTACATATGTTATGGAGTTCTATAATACCTTAAGATATTATACATAGAACTCCATATGATAATTATATCCATGATATGGGTAAACATGGATGGTTTTGATTTCGCCAGTTGACCAGACTTGCCCCCCTTGTAAATTATATTTACCTACTTACATAATCAATGTATGATTATTATTAAAAAGACATCTAACGTAATAAAAATATGTAAGATATATGTACATGAATATCTTACCTTTTACATAATTTATGAATTGAAATGATTTAATAAAAACTTAAAACGAATCATTAAAATTGGTTAAATTTTGAATGCCAAAATAAAATGAAACACTAAAATCATTTTTGTATTTGAAAAATCAATTAATTGGTAAAAGTATGAATGTATACATTAACTATGTGTTGAAGTGTGTGTTTCATATATGTATGTTAAAAGAAAAATGAATATATATTTTTACATTGGTATTTCAGTATGATGGCCTCGACGAAAGTTACAATGACTCAAATGATGACTCATTGAGTGAATCAACTTCAGCATCAAATGATATTATACTCAATAACAGGTAACATCATTTTTTATGCACATTTCAGCTATTTTATATTTTTGTTATTTTTTTATAAATAATGTATGTCTTTATAAAGAGAACATATTCATCCTCATACATTCCTTAAACTTAGCATAAATGCTTGTATGAAAATGTGAAAGAAATTGGTAGAGGCTGGTGGGGTTCAAACTCATGTTCTTTAGATTACGATGCCAGTGCAATACCTGTTCTGCCACCGACTCATTTAGTTACTGTTATAGAAATAATTTTATATTTAAGGTCACTAAAATCTCTAGCAAGATGAAATATTGTACAAAGACAGAATACATGGAGTGTGAATTTGAAGGGAATGAAGACATAGGTTGTGATATATTTATTGATTAGACAAAGTTTCTTAGATCCGTGTTTGCTAATTTATCCAACCTTGATATATAAAAAACAATAAGCTCATTTCAGGAAGCTGTTTATCATCTTTTTAATGGAGTTTCAAAGAGTATTTTTATTTTTTAGGGAAGAAAATCCTGAATCTACTCTTTCTAGTTTAACAGGAGACGAATTGCCTGGAGGACAACCGGTAATTATATTTCAAACAATTCCTAGTTTATTATATGTAAACAGACTATAAAATTGTCTCCATAACATGTTCGATAGAGACTGTTGAGCCTCTTCAAAATAAATGTATCAAATATTTGTTTTTTTTGTTATAAATTCAATGTCCCAACCATTACACTATTTATAGAAACCGCCTCATGGCAATATACCTGCCATTATACATGAAGTACAATAATATAAATAATCAAAATGACTTGCTTAATGTTACTATCTAATTCAAAAGTTAATACAGATCCCACAGCACTCACTGATACATATTTTATATTTTGTTTTGAAACTAACAAAAAAATATATCATTTAACATTTTTAGCAATACTCGGAGGTCTTCAAGAGGTCCAGTGGAGAGTATCAGATCAAGGAAGAAACATATTCTTCTGTCTCCCATGTCCACCAATACTCGGGACCTCTGGCTGGTAAGTTTGGATAAAATTACTAATCAGCACTTATTATTCTCCAATTATACTGAAATTATATAAAAAAAAAAGATGGTGGCAAAGATGAAAATTATGGAGATAATGATTGAATTTGTATTTTATTCAATTTTTCATGAAAACTTTCTCATTTATTTGTGAAATGAACTAATAATCTGATTCCTCACAAGAATAATTTAGTGAAAAGAACTTGAACTCATTTCGTTCACTCATAGCAGAAACATTTTCACTTTGATTTCAAAAGTCAAAAGATTGTTTCTTTGAGAACCTTCAACCACATTATTAACAAGGTCAGCAATGTTTTTTTAGCTTTATAATGCCTGTATTTTATATACTTTAGTCACTAGATTCTAATATTTTAATAATTATTTTGGATAATAATATTATGAATAATGTTTTTCAGGCCCTCCTCCCTCGCTTGCTGAGCAGCTAAAACAAGTCCTGGCAGAGAGAGGAAAGCTTTCGGGAGAACCAGTGACTTCAACGCCTCCCAATCCCGTCGTACTCACTCAAATCCTTGTCGAGGAGATAAGGCAGGCCGTCAATGAAGCTAATGCCAAAGGTTTGTTACAACAATAATGAAAATTACTTCATATTTCACAGAAATATCGTTCAAATATATTTTGCTCGAGAAAATCACTTCCAAAGAAATAAAAATAAATGACCGAGTCTCACTCCAAGTCAAGTGGTTAATTAAATTCAGATAAAATAGTTTTATCTTTTATAATTATGTTCTTGTTCTTTTACAAAACAGGGCAAAAACAGCAGTCAGATTGTGTCAGCAAGCAATGAAAAGAAGAATGTTGAAGATGCGGAAAATACATAAGATTCATAATGAAACCATTAAAAAAAGACAAAATTAATATGTAGATGCTTTTAAACTCAAATGACAATGGACACATATCGCATCCCACAGATAATACTAATACTAACCATACTAATGAAAACGATGTAGGCAGGCCATATAAAAGGTGGACAGATGATATAATCGCAACAGGGGGAATGAACTGGAAAGAATAGGGCAGAGACAGAAATTAATGGATGCCTTTATCCATTTCATGAAATCAAATATTGTTTAAAACAATGTAAAATACCTGTATTCGCTTTATGTAAAAGAAATTGAATTATAATAGGCTTTATTAGTATTTTTACTCCACACTAACCCAACGGGATATAGTGGGGAGTTATGATTTCGTAATTTTTAGGGGTATTTTTTTATTGCAGATTATCAACTAGTATCATGCTGAGATTGTATTATTAAAGTTTCATCACAATGTATCTGTGTGTGTGTGCTATGTACGGCGTGTTCATTTTACTTAATCTATTATAGACTAAAGTACTCATTCGATTATTTTCAAATTTTGCAAATATGTATATCTAATACTCGCTTAGATCCATTAGATTTTGAAGAATATCTGATATCTGAATAGTGCTCATTTTTTTAACTGTCAAATATTTCAATGTGAACCCAATCTTAGGAAACTTAAAATTTGAAATTTTTATTTTCAAATTGGTAAAAAGGCACATCACTTTCATAAAATGGCATTGAAGAGTAATCAAGTTTCCATAATAAAATATTTAAATAAAAAATAATTTAACAAACTCATTTGGTGAAAATGCTGAATATTTTCTTACTTTATAGAATGACTTGTTAGTGAGGAGTATAGCGGTTGGCCGCAACCCACTCATTTATTTATAAATACTTTATGTCATACAATGTTTTTTTTCGATGCAGTGAAGAAAGTGGGTCCAGGTATGGCAGTTGGAAGTGAAGTTCCTTGGCAGCCACTGGGTGTTCCCGGGACTGACTCTCCTTCTCTCTCACCGCACTCCACCTCAACGCCCTCCTTCAGTCCGCACCACTCCACACCTATTGTACATTGGACCAAACAACAGGTACCATGTTATTTCTTTCTTATACCTACCAAAATATATGTCATAGAATCTAACACAAGTGTCTAGAACCCTTTGAACCCTATTGGTTTACGGATGTTGCTATGTATGTATGTAATGTATGGCCGATGCACTCCTATACCACCTGATAGCGATGAAACTTTGGGGATTTGTTCAGTGCACACCTGAGAAGGTTTATGAATTTTAATCGATTTAATTATCTGACATCTCACACATGATTTTTTTAAAATTGATCATCTTAGAATTGCAATGAATTATAATTGAGATTATAGATAAGATAAAGTTCATTTTTATATGTACAGAGGTAAAGAATTATACACAGGCAGGATTATTGCCGGGTTTTTGGTAGTAATATATACTTATATACCTATATACCCGAATAGCTGGTATATCGACTTCTACATCTGCTATTATACCAAAAAGTGTCGCTATTTATAAAGTTAAGTAATGTTGATTTTTATACCTTAAAATTTTTATAATAATCCAGTTTTACCAAACTGTTGCTCAAAAGCTCTGAATCTGCTTTAGTAGTTTATTTATCAAATAAATAATATACTGTATCCTGGTGGGTATGTAATTTCTTACAACCAACCACATAAGACAAAATAGTACTGTTCTTTCTGACATATGACTCAAGAGTCCCAGATTCTCATATCTAGTATGTATTACATGGTATCATACCTTCATATGTAGTACACAATTTCTTTGTTTCATCTGAAATTGAATAAACTCCATTATGTTGAGTCGGATACTTAAAGCCCCAGTACTGCAACCATTGTCATCTGATGAAATGAATCTCTAAATAGTTAATAAAAATTCCCTTCTCAGTAGTTTCCTCCTTTTGTCCAATGGATTCTCTTCCCCGTGTGGTCTATATTACATGCATTTTAAAGGCTATTATTACTTATTATTTCTGTATTATTCACATGGTATGTTATGTATTGAATACAGGTATGGCAGTGGATAATTTCTCTGGGTCAGGGTCTAGAGAGGTACGCGGGGGCCTTTGCTTCCCGGGAGGTAGACGGCGCTCTCCTGGTGACACTGACCTCTCGAGATCTCAAGCTGCTGGGCGTGGCGGGAGAAGACAAGCAACGTCTCAAGCGAAAGCTCAAAGAACTGCGTCAGGTCGCAGAAAAGGAGAAGAGGTTGCAGGACAAACGAGACAAGATGCTCAAGAAGGCGGAAAAGAGGGCAGCTAACAATGTTAAGAAAAAGTAGATTTAATTCTAGATGACATTTTGTCAAAGTGCTCCAATGATCATCACTGTGTTGTTTTTTTTTTATTGTTATTAATGTATCAATTACCACTATTAGTAACAGACATCAAATTGACGAAATATTTTTCTTGTATTTTTAATTTTCGGCAAAAAGTTATAAATAAACACAGTGTCTGGTTTCCAGAAAACTGTAGTCAAATTTATCTGTAGGGTGTTCAAAAAGAAATGTTTTCAAAATGACAAAACATACACAAGAATTAAAATGCTATAAAAAAAGCATAAAGCCTTAATTTATTTATGTATTTATTTATTTTAATTTATTTATTTATTTATCAGAGTTTCATACAATTTTTGATTTATAAATTGTAGATTTCCTTTGTAGCTCAGTTGGTTAGATATCTGACTCAAGTTCCCGGGTTCCGTTCTTGGTGGAGACGCAGTTTTTAATTGTGTTTTCAGTCTGGATCTGTGAGACGATAAATAACACAAGTCTCCAGAATGTGGCAACTTGTTATTGGGTGCGTGTTAAATTAGTGTTTGACATAGTACCTGTTAGTTGCCGGAGAAGCAATACAAAACAAAATAAATGTATATGTATTTCTTTCGCACACAAAATGTAATATGTCTTGTAAATAAATCCAAGATCTCTTGATGCGATAAATCCAAGATCTCTTGCGGTGATGATTTTTGAAGTGTTTTGATACATTTAGCCACATTTGATTTCTATTCGGGGAATTGCTTGATTTTTCATTTTCCCTAATGCACGGATAGTGTTCCTTATCAATGTTAGATCACGTCAACTTAAATATCAATTAGAAAGCCAATATTTCATACCAAAGGTACTTTCTAGGCTTTTTAAATTTTTCTAATAATTATTGTGTGAAATAATTATTTACATCATTTTCTTGAGTTGCTTTTTTATAGTATTCTTTTTAAATCTAATTTATATCTATTTCGTTAACTTCATTGTAAAACTTGTATAGTAAAGTTTATGTATGAATACATTATGAAAAATTGCTTATTATGTGGAGATTATTTCTTAGCAAAATTTCGCCCAATTGATGTTTATTTTGATATGATTTACAATGTCACAGTAAATAATTGTAATGAGGCACACACCAATAAATAATATTGCATAATATTCTATTTTGATTGTAGAATATTTATTACGGAAAAGAGTAAATTGAAGTGTCGTAGTAAGAGCCTAGTTATATTTTTATATGGGCCTAATGGATTGTGAAATACATTTTTTTTTATAATGATGCTGTGATCTTATGAATTTTATGCATTTTTTTTTTGTTTTAATTCATCAATGACGATTCTTGTTTGTTGTTAATTATAAATTAATGTATTTTAACATTAAGATTTGTATAGTTAGTTCTCATCCACAAGATTTGTGAATCGTTTTCAAAATTTACTCTTATCATTATGTATTATCTTGAATCATGTTGACTTGTGGTCATTTATCTCTTTAATTTATATTTACTACCAAATATGTTCTAGTTTACATTCTTTTTATCAAAACTAATATATTCCCATAGTAAATTTTGTAGTTGTAATATTTAATATACATTTTTTTTTACTATAAATATGTTTTTTTTTTCTTGATAGTCAAAATTTATGTGAGATGTAAATATTAGTAAAATTAATTACCTGTAACAAAAGGTATCTACTTTTGTGATAAATGTGGTTGAATTGATTGTAATGTATACCTCCCTCACAAATGTTTATTTATTATAAACCAATTTAATTCTCAGCATTAAAAAAAAGATTTATACCACATCTTTTTTTAAATCAATAAAAGCCGAATCATGTTGATTTTTTATGTCAATAAATTATTTAATTTGATTTTTGGTCTTGATTTGGATTTATTAGTTGAATAAAATATTAATTCATTTATTACAAATTCAACTGCATATTCCAAGTCGTTTTGAAATTAGTATCATTTGAGTAATACTTAAAAACTACATTTCTGCATATATTTTTTGGAGTACAAACTTTAGATTAATATATTATTTATCTTTTAAACAAAATCAATTTAAAATAACCCAGATGTTTCATATTCATTTACACAAACACAATTAGATCTACTTAAAAAATATTATTAATTATTGCAGAGGTATTAATTTCACGACGGCTTTTATAAATTTCAATTTGAATAAAGTAATAAAAACACCAATATTATATGACGTAATTAATAAAATTATGTATTTGGTAACACTGTTTGTACGGTTTGTATGCTAATTAAATTATTGTCTTTGAAAAAATATAATATATCATATTTAGTAGAATAATATGTACCTATTGAAATAACTAATGTCACATTATTTCTAACTGTTACTAACATGTATGTCTGTTATCAAATTGTGATGTTTTATTAAATTTAAATGTATTTTTTCCTCATCGTATATTGAGTCACCTTACAAGGCAACTACGCTAAATTATTTTATTTATTTTTCATATTGTCGTTGTGTATTTTTTTAAAAATGTGATTTTTTTCAACAAAATTTAAAAGACAATACATTTTATATAAATAATTAGATTATTTAAGCACTTTTATACATTTTTTTTTGTCGGAATTGAATTAATATTTTCGTCTTGAAATTTAAATGTTTAAAAAAATATTATTACTCGTAAGAATATTTTTAAATATAATAATCAAATATTGCCCTCCTCATACAAAAATTATTTAATATTATATCTATGTATCATTATTACTGAAGTTCTTATTTTTGAGATGTAGTTAGCATATTTCCAAAAAAAAAAATATCCCATATTATATTTTATTTAAATATAAGATCATTAGTTTCGTTGACAATTTAATGTCAATGGCAATTATAGATGATCATCTTGTCTTAATAATAATGTGTTGGTTATTGATATTTAAAATTATTAATCTTGATGTTTTTGTGCTTCATGAGTAAAAAAATTACAATAACCAAAATGTAGAACTAAAATAATATGTCCACGTTGACAAAACATTTTTATAATAATTCTGTTCTTTTTCAAATCTCTATATCATATTTTATTTTGTAGTGCTTCTCGGGCAAATAACAGATAATTTAATTTGATATTAATTAATTTGAACATTAATTTAACATGCACCCAATAACTAATTCCACATTTTGGGGAACTGTGACATTTTCGTCTGACAAATCGAGACTAGAAACACAACTATGTCTCCGCCGGGAACCGAACCCATAACCGTTCTCTCAGAAGTCAAATTTTTAACCAACTAACTCACAAAGGCGGACTTGGTGTTAAATACATTTTTATTGATATAATCTATGATTCAACTTAAATGTGGAAAAATGTACAAATTGTCTATTAATAAAATATACTAAATCATTTTTATAAAAATATACAGTAGGCATTTGTTTGGTTTATTGTGTACAATATTAAATTGTGATCTTTCAAGTTATTGTATAATTTGTACTTTGATATAGATGGAAGCAATTGCGTATGACAGATAGCATACCTTGAAATTTTATGTCCTCTGGTAGGTGAAGATTCAACATATTGAATTGATTCAACTTCAAATTGGTATCATGACATGTGTAAAGTACATAAAACTAGAGTTAATTATTTTTTCAAAAACAAAAGTCATCTTCTCTATTATATTAATCAAAAAAAAAATTAATTTCCTCTTATGTTACAATAGACACGGGCTTCATAAAAATGCATTCAAGGATTGTGAATTAAAAAGTATAACATCTTATTTTACGAATGTAGGCCACAATGCACTCATTTTTTTTTATAAATCTATTCTAAAATTTGTGAGGACCAATTTTAAAATCACAAACTAATGTCTGCTGTATGTTAAATAATAAAAATGAAATTATTTTTATTGAAAAAATTAAAGATCTTATTTATGAAATTTTTGTGTATATCCGCATTAATTTTTTATGGTTATTTGTGCAAGTATTTAATTTAGATTTGTACTTTTCTACCCATAGATTGTAAAGAACAATAATATATGTGTAATATTGTGTAATTTGAAAATGATTTGAAGAGGATTTTCAAAATACTAGTCTTTTCTAAATTAAGGTTTAAGGCCAAAAATTTAACAATTCATTGATAGAAGAAGAATTATTTGTGCTGTGTATTTGCATTGTATAAATAAATAATTGCATTTATTTGACACAGTATTGTATTTACGTACTTTTATTCTAGTTGTAAGTCTGTGTATCATGTGCAAATTTGTTTTGTTGTAATTATAGCGTTATATAAATCAAATACTTTTGACACCGCGTAAGTGCCAATTTTGCAGTAGAGCAAAAAGACTTACCAAATTCTTATAATACTACATTTAAATCTACTTTCTTATGAAGATAATAAAAAACACATGTGTAATATAAGAATTCCAGAACGTTTGTTGCTCCACTGTAAAATTGGCAATATTGACTTTCGCAGTGTTAGACTTTATGCGACGATATGAAGTTAAATATACAGTCCCAAAATGACAGTGCATTTACATTACTCACATATTTATTTGACAATTTCATTTTAAAGCCACTATTAGTAAATTGATATTATTTATCAATTTGTATATACTTAGATACATTAAATATTACGTACAAAACTCTTGTGCAAGTATGCATAACTTTCCATAGTTAATTTTTTGCGAGTATAGATTAGTCTGTGAATATATTAAACAATATTAGGTTAGTTTGATAATTATAACGATGTAATTTTTATAATGAAAATATTGTTTCACTGAACCACAAACAAATTTTGTACTCTCCAAATGCCATTTAATTTCTCTTAATTTAGTAAATACATTATACATATTATAAAGTAGGTAGTAAAGCATTAATATAAATAATGTAATGTGTTTTCATCCAATATACACCTAATGTAGATATTAAAGTTATCATTTATTAATTTATGAAAAAAAAGATTATTGTTTAAATTTCTTGTGTATTTTATGTTTGTTATTCTGAATCATTTCCTTTATGGCCTGATACGAAAATTATCATTATAATCAATTATCAATACAACCACCAAATGAATCTTAATTGAATATCTGACTTATAATGCTTGTGAAGGCATTTCAAAATTATTTTACATCAAATTATACCATTGTGATATTATTTTGATAGCTATAAACTTAATAGCAGCTTTTTGTGCAGTTATATTTGATGGGTTAGTGGCCGTGCCCTGGACTAACATCTAGTGGATACTAATTCAGCAGCTAACTATTTCATTTCTCGATAAGCTCAAGCATTTTTGCTTTGTATATGAAGACGCATAAATATTCTTGTTTCATCAAGGATGTATTCCATTTTTTTTTACAAAAAAATATTTACTTGTAATAATGAAATATCTGTTGATATTCTTTAATGATGTTATTTTTGTGGTTTTTCTTTCCATTATTATTTATTCATGGGCCTACATTGTTTTATTTTCGTTTTGTGAGGATAAGGTGATGTTTTGTGTGATTTGAGTGAAATTTTTTAATGTTATTTAAAAACTAAGTATTAAATCTTAATATAAATAATTTAAATTGTACAATATTTATTTAATAACCATGTACAATGGTGTAACGTCATGAGAATAAATTATTGTGAAATATTTGTGATTTTGTTTATTTCATTCCTTATACCATGTTAAATATACAAATGGTCGCTTTCACTAAGGCACATCAAATGAAATATCAACTAAGCACCCACTAGGAACTCAAACCCTTGAGTGAATCATGCGCTGTTGAAAACAGCCATTTTTTATGACAATTGACTAGTCATAGATTTATGGATATAATTTAAAGGAAAATGGTCTACAAGTTTTAATGAAATATATAATAAACAAAACTGCTCGATGATATAGTGTTCAAAGATTTTTTTTGTCAAACCTATTGATTGATTAAATCTAGTGCATACCACCACTTAAAAGAGTTGGAACCACCAATAATGGCGCTGGTATCGGTATATTTTGTGATCATGAAATTTTAAAAATTGTTTGCATATCTTAATGATCCGACGATGTTAGTTTTATTTTTTTTTTTAATTATTATATATCAGTGTTGTTTATTTGCTCCATTTTTTATGCTATATTTTATCAAATTAATATTATGTAGCATTTTCTACATTTTATAGTAACTGTTTTTCTCCATGTATATAATGAGACATAGTTTTTTTTTTTAATTTTGAAAAAAACATGGTTATACCAAATACTTGCCAATCTATTTGTATCTATTGTAAATTGATTTTACATATTTTATAATATTTTAAAAAGAATCAAAAATACATTTTTATTTCTCAATTTATATATCTTCGATATACAGGTTTAATGCACTGTTACTAAATGGTGGTTATGATTTTTTGGTGAAATGAAATGTTGCACTAAAAGCATCAAACTTTTGCATTAAGGAACCTCAGTGAAATTGTCCCTAAATAAAAGAGAACGGCAATCGTGGTTTCACTGGATTCACGAATCCAGGGCCACGAGCGCAGGTGACCAGAGTACCATTCAGAATGTGAGCCACACGGGCTTGCGACCATGTATGCGGGCTTAAGGGTCCCCTTTATGACTCAAGTCAAGTTCAGCACTCACCCACCAATCTCCGAATGACACACTACTCCCCTGCGAAACCAAATTCAATAAGACAATGGTGCTTTTAACACCCTATCCAGAAATTCTTTAATTTTACCCCTAAGTGCCCTTACCCCTAAGAATCGTCGAAAGAGTGGCTAAGCTCAGATGATCTTTTGCGGGACACGTTGCTAGACTTCGGAATGGAGACCTCGGGAAGATAAAAGAAGTAGAGGGAGGCCCCCCACGCAATGGTCTGGTGACATAAAAAGAATGGTTGGTAATTGAATGCAGAAGATGCAAAACAGAGATATATGGGGAAGGCCTATGTTCAACAGTGGACAGAAATGGTTGTATAAATATGTAAGTAAGCAAGAGTAGTATCATACCTTCATGTGCCAGAGTTATCTTTGTTTAGACTATTATAATATACATAGACATCTCCCAAATGATAATTTAATGTTATGGATATTTTAACCAATATTTCTTGAATACACTCCACAAATCATATTATATATTGAAAAAGACATATATATTATTAAAAATATTAGAAATATTATATTTGACATATAAAAATGAAATTCACTGCAGTTGAAAAAGTTAAAAGAATCTATAATCAATTTGATTTAAATATGTATTATTTTTTCAAGTTTATTATTATTGGTTATTTATTTATCGTATGACATAGTGAATACATCAAAATCAAACCAACAAACACACAGTTAAATGTAAACAAAATACGATCACACACACAGGTTAAGGGCTCCGAGCCAGTTCACAAATGCAGGCGTCAGCTCGCAAATATCCGTCTTTGGGCCCTCATATGCACGGACGCTTCATTCCTCCAATATGTGTAGCATTGTTTGAGAGGGATGGCCGCAATCCGCATTGAGCGGATGGCCGCATTGAGCGGATGAACAATGCCCCACATTGCCATGAGATAGATACAGTGTCCATGTCCAGTGCGAATTCTATTTAGAGAGGTACACAGCCTTATTAGCAGATCGAAACCTAGAGGTATTGTCATTGGAGTACCCGTGTACCCATTAACATCCAGGTTGGAGTTTTCCCAGTCATTGTTCCTAGTCTCATTAAGGCTGAAACCCTCTACAACGAAGTCACGTCCGAGTTTTGCTGCTGGATTCTTTGAAGAAAGTCTATTGGTAAAAATTGTATTGGTTAAAAATATTATATTGGTGAAAACTGCTAGTAATTGGCTAATACCTATTTTTTTTACATATCAAACCAAAAGATCAGCAGACAAGTAGGTAACACAGTATTGCTATCAGAAACTATAAAGTTATCAACTAAGTAAAAGATCAGCAGACAGGTAGGTAACACAGTATTGCTATCAGAAACTATAAAGTTATCAACTAAGTAAAAGATCAGCAGACAGGTAGGTAACACAGTATTGCTATCAGAAACTATAAAGTTATCAACTAAGTAAAAGATCAGCAGACAGGTAGGTAACACAGTATTGCTATCAGAAACTATAAAGTTATCAACTAAGTAAAAGATCAGCAGACAGGTAGGTAACACAGTATTGCTATCAGAAACTATAAAGTTATCAACTAAGTAAAAGATCAGCAGACAGGTAGGTAACACAGTATTGCTATCAGAAACTATAAAGTTATCAACTAAGTAAAAGATCAGCAGACAGGTAGGTAACACAGTATTGCTATCAGAAACTATAAAGTTATCAACTAATTAAAAGATCAGCAGACAGGTAGGTAACACAGTATTGCTATCAGAAACTATAAAGTTATCAACTAAGTAAAAGATCAGCAGACAGGTAGGTAACACAGTATTGCTATCAGAAACTATAAAGTTATCAACTAAGTAAAAGATCAGCAGACAGGTAGGTAACACAGTATTGCTATCAGAAACTATAAAGTTATCAACTAAGTAAAAGATCAGCAGACAGGTAGGTAACACAGTATTGCTATCAGAAACTATAAAGTTATCAACTAAGTAAAAGATCAGCAGACAGGTAGGTAACACAGTATTGCTATCAGAAACTATAAAGTTATCAACTAAGTAAAAGATCAGCAGACAGGTAGGTAACACAGTATTGCTATCAGAAACTATAAAGTTATCAACTAAGTAAAAGATCAGCAGACAGGTAGGTAACACAGTATTGCTATCAGAAACTATAAAGTTATCAACTAAGTAAAAGATCAGCAGACAGGTAGGTAACACAGTATTGCTATCAGAAACTATAAAGTTATCAACTAAGTAAAAGCAATACTATAAAAAGTACTAGACTCATATTGAATAAAAATAAAAAACACAAAATTCACAGATAATATGAATTTATTTTTCCGAACAAATAACTACTACATACAATAATAATATAATCAATGAATATAATTTATATTAAATAATTTTGAATATAATATAAAACTAAACATTTTACTCTTATACAAAAGTATAATAACATATATTGTGTATTTATTTATATATCTATCAAGGCCATCATATTATATTAGTATAGAAATATCTATGCAAAATTTCTAAAATTATACAATATTCATGCAAAAATAAACAATTAAAGCAACTTCAGTAATAAAGTAAAGCTAAATAAATAAAATAGCTGGTTTTTATCATTGTGTAATAAACGTAAATGAGAATGAACAACATGAAAAGTATGAAAATAATAAATCTATAGTACAATTTTACGGATGGCTTGAATGATTTTATTTCAATCCTTATTTACAAATCTTATGACATTAACTTCATTTCAACTAAAATTATGAAAAAATTATATTTAATTTTACGTTCTACTTAAATTTTTCGCAAACTCGACTCCCATTCACCGGTATCGCTCTATGATGAGCATCGTCAGAATGGTGAACAATAATGATGAAGACCATCCATACATAGATTCACAAAGAGGATAACAATAATAGTTAAGGAAGGGGGCAATTCTAAGAAAAATTAAATACCCGAAAGACATTAAGCATATCAACTTTGCGACACATTTACTTGAGAGTGAGCATTCGTTTAACTCACAAACTGGGATCAATCTTATACATAGTTTAAGAAAAGGTAAAAAATTAGACATATTTGAAATATTAGAGATAAACATAGTAAAATGTAACAGCAACGTTCCTTTGATTAACGCACAAATAGATTTTAATACTTCTTCATTATTATTACCATTAGAATAGTTAATGTCGGGTTTTTCTGTTGGCCATTATTCAATATAATTGCTGTCCTTTTAATACAATATTTGTATATTCATTCCTTCACTTCAATTGTATTTTTATTATACCTACATACATATTTACCTTAATGTCTTTCGGGTATTTAATTTTTCTTAGAATTGCCCCCTTCCATATCTATTATTGTTATCCTCTTTGTGAATCTATGTATGGATGGTCTTCATCATTAAAGTAGAACGTAAAATTAAATATAATTTTTTCATAATTTTAGTTGATTATGGAGTTCTATCATGAAGTGACAGTTTCAAATATTGAAAAAATTAACTTCATTTCAATTTAGCCTCAAAAATAACAAAAACATACATGTATTTGGATATGCAGCAAACACTGAGAAATTTATTTCAAGTCAAAATCAATTGTAAAATTTTAATAGTACAATATTAAACAAAAACTAAATTAGTATTGATATTATCCAGAATTGTATAGGCAATGTTGATTGTTTGATATATAAATGAGCTTGAGTACATTTTTAAAATATGAATAAACACAATAAAATTTAAAAGTTCATAGTATCTGCATTACAAAACAACTTTTTTTTTTCTTGCGTAAATAGTATAATTATTAATTACGCAAACAACAAATGCTAATAAGACTATCATAACTGAGAAAGAACAAATAAGATAAGCCATATGACTTGTTACCAAACTATGGAAATTACAAAGCAGTGATCATACGATCTGACAAAATCCTATTTTATAAAAATGTGCCATAAATTAAAACTGAATTTGACATGTAGTTGTGTACAAAATTTAAAACTCAACATTAAAATATACATTATCATTATTTCTATGGAACAAATTGTTTCAATATCATTTTTTTTTCATAGTTTTAGATCTATAAATGCCATAAAAATATATAAATATCAAGGGTATATGATATTAATAAATATGGTATATGTACACAACACAATTAGATTGGGCTTTTATATCATAATATTAAAACAATATTTGGTAATTATTTACAAGAGCTGTCCCTCGCCGATCGTAATAATTTTTATATCAATAGATAGATAAACGCGTATATATTACGGGAAAAATAATAACTTTTGGCGGTGAAGCTTTAAAAAAATTAAAAAAATAAAATAAACTTACGAAAAATATATGGAACTTCTATGACGATTTGTTAGTTTTCTAACACAATTTAAACTTTCGAAAGTCACCGATAGGCGGCAATTCTGCCTCCAAACCTCTAGCGCTTTGAAAACAAATTACGAACAATGATAAAATTGCAATTTTCACATTCACACCCGTGGAATATATTATATTCCATTAAAATTATTGTAATCACATATTAATATAACGATATTCTTATATTCAAAACATGATTTTTAAGTAAAAATTAAGCACCAATATAAAAAAAATAACACGCATTATCTAACTGAACAACACCACAGATAATATAGAAGTAAACTTTCAGTATACTTAACAACACCAGGAAATATAAAAAGCATAGATACCATACGTCATTCTATTTTATTTTTCCAAAGATATATTTTCGTGATTATTGCCAACACAAAAAATAACAAGTTTGAAAATGAGTAGGTAGATACCTACAAAATATCTTGAGCCATTTCGCTGAGAAGGAGGCTATTTGCACGTATACCAAAGACGCAAATAAACACAAATTGGCGCTCTGCGCACCTGTAAACCATTTTAAAATGCAACAAGTTCGCTCACGTGAGTCGCAATATTGTCTACATACTAACCTAACCAACCTATTTGAAACAAAAGTTTGGTTAAAATAGGTTGGTTAGGTTAGTATGTAGACAACTCTGCGACTCGCGTGAGCGAGTTGCATTACTGATTGAATCAATAAATGTTGTAGAGAAATACCACTATCATTAAATTTATCCTAATTGAAAAACGTTGAAATGATGTTCACACGTTATATTATTATTTTTAATGATTATGTAATACAGTATATAATGCAACTCGCTCACGCGAGTCGGTATATTGTCTACATACTAACCTAACCAACCTATTTTAATCAAATGTTTGGTTAAAATAGGTTGGTTAGGTTAGTATGTAGACAATATAGCGACTCGCGTGAGCGAGTTGCATTACTGATTGAGTCAATAAATGTTGTAGAGAAATACCACTATCATTAAATTTACCCTAATTGCAAAACGTTAAAATGACGTTCACGCGTTATATTATTATTTTTATTGATTTTATAATACAGTATATAATGCAACTCGCTCACGCGAGTCGCTATATTGTCTACATACTAACCTAACCAACCTATTTTAATCAAATGTTTGGTTAAAATAGGTTGGTTAGGTTAGTATGTAGACAATATAGCGACTCGCGCGAGCGAGTTGCTTTACTGATTGAGTAAATAAATGTTGTAGAGAAATAGCACTATCATTAAATTTACCCTAATTGAAAAACTTTGAAATGACGTTCACACGTTATATTATTATTTTTATTGATTTTATAATACAGTATATAATGCAACTCGCTCACGCGAGTCGCAATATTGTCTACATACTAACCTAACCAACCTATTTGAACCAAAAGTTTGGTTAAAATAGGTTGGTTAGGTTAGTATGTAGACAACTTTGCGACTCGCGTGAGCGAGTTGCATTACTGATTGAGTCAATAAATGTTGTAGAGAAATACCACTATCATTCAATTTACCCTATTTGAAAAACGTTGAAATTACGTTCACACGTTATATTATTATTTTTATTGATTTTATAATACAGTATATAATGCAACTCGCTCACGCGAGTCGCAATATTGTCTACATACTAACCTAACCAACCTATTTTAACCAATAGTTTGGTTAAAATAGGTTGGTTAGGTTAGTATGTAGACAATATTGCGACTCGCGTGAGCGAGTTGCATTACTGATTGAGTCAATAAATGTTGTAGTGAAATACCACTATCATTAAATTTAACCTAGTTGAAAAACCTTGAAATGATGTTCACACGTTATATTATTATTTTTATTGATTTTATAATACAGTATATAATGCAACTCGCTCACGCGAGTCGCAATATTGTCTACATACTAACCTAACCAACCTATTTTAATCAAAATTAAAGTAGGTTAAAAAAGGTTAATTAGGTTTGTAACGTATAGTAACAATATTTTTTTATTCTATGAATGCGTTTATTTTAACAATATTTTTTCAAAACTGTATCCAAGTATTATGTGTTTCTGATAGAAATACCCGGTTTATAGATTCTACAGTAAATTCGCTACTGTTAAGTTGGTTTATTATCATGTTTTTAAATAACATATTCTATATTGTGAATATATGTACCTACTCGTTCTATTGATGAATTTAGAATTCCGATTATGGCAACATTTTAAATGAAAAATACGAACATTTCTTAGCTTTTCATTGGAGGGAAATATCTAGATTTTCAGAAAGCCGTCCATTTTTGTCGTTCAATCGGAATAATTGCAATTACTTATTTTATGTTAATTTTGTGTGTTTTCGGTATCGTTTTTACGCGTGTGATTGTGTGGAAATTGTGATTTAAATATTATTTACAGTTAAAAATAATGCCGTGTGAAGTTTGTAACATTAGTGATCGCGACGCCATCAGAATGGACACGACCAAGTCCTCGATTTTTAAATTGAGCATGGTGTTTTAAAAGATTCAACACCATGCGAAAAATGTAAGATGTTTTTTTGTGTAAATATATTTCATTGGAATCCTTATTCAAAATGGCATCAAAAATTTTTCACGAAATGAAAATGTGAGTGTTAATAAAATATGTTATAATCGTATTTTTTTTTTAATTATTGCTTCTTCAACTCTAGCGGTGAGTTTCGAAAACTTGAGTAGAGTCAGGAAACCAACCATTTTTATAATTAATTCTGATTTTTTTTCATAGATTTTTCGCAATTTTATTTTATTTTATTTAAATATTTTAAAGCCTCACCGCCAAAAGTTATTATTTTTCCCGTAATATATACGCGTTTATCTATCTATTGATATAAAAATTATTACGATCGGCGAGGGACAGCTCTTGTAAATAATTACCCAATATTTATCAAAAGTACACAGAATTTTTAATCTAAAAATAAAACAATTTCAAAAATATTACAAAATATAATATAATACTTATCTGTGACTGAATTGCGAGGGTCAATGTTTTAAAAGACATATTGTGAGTAATAGTCATATTGTGAGGAAAAATGATTCCCGACCTAAATTATTTCTTCAAATAGAGAATACAAAACCCCGTATGAAATATTTTCAAGTCATTATATTATATTTTCATTTTGAAAATAGTAGTCAAAAGTGATTTTATTTGCAAATAGATGAAAGACTACTGTTATTATTTGAATTCATGAGAAGAACATAGATCAGGAACATAGAGGCAAAAAAATATGACACATTGGTTTGAAACTTACATAGATAAACAACTATTTGATTTCAACCATAATATTACAAAATATACTAACATATTTTTAGTTATTTCAGTCATTTGTCCTTCCTTTGCAGTATGACATAATAAAATAATATTTGGACATTTCTATAAGAAACTATTTGGCATAATTAAAATAAATTAATTGATAGGTTAAAAATGTATTTTTGTACTAACACTCTTTCAATAAATTTCATAAAAATTATTATTTTTTTATTCCATATCCATTACTGAATGTTGGCAATTTGTACAAAATAAAATTTAAAAAAATTTGCATAAAAAATATTATATATACATACATACCATCACGCCATGTCCCTCACGGGGTAGGCAGAGAACACCGAATGCCACTTACTTCTATCTTGACATACATTCATCGCCTCGTCAACATTCATACATCGTCTTATACATGTTCGTCTGTTGTTCACGCTTCTAACATTTCCGTCTTTCAAAATACCGTTCACATGGACGTGCCATCCCTTCCTTGGGCGGCCCCGACCTCTCATTCCATTCCTGTCCGCAATGTATATTTTCTTCGTCAGGCGTTCCTCATTCATTCTCCCCATGTGGCCAAACCATCTCAATGTGTTCACTTTCATTCTATTAATAACATCTTTTTAAAAATATTATAATCCTTTTTCATTATATTTATTTTAGAACGCAAATGCAACACCCATTCAATGGCATCGCTCTATGATGAGAATTGTTAGAATACTGGTGAATAGTCACACTTGTGGTCTGAAATTAATAGAACGAAAAACGATATAATATTTTTTATCATAATTCTATGTAATTATGAAGTTCTATATCATGATGTGACAGTTTCAAACGTTATTTTGTATTACTTGAATGCAATACAAAATAAACAACTTTTTGAGGTTAAACACCAAAGAAATAATAAAGATAAAACATGGGACCCTCGGAATTCAATTTTGCAGATATAAGAATGTGCAATAGAATGAATCTAACTTGGGAATTTATTGATCTTTCTTGTTCATGGTTTGTTGGTAGGTGGGTGGTTGATCCTGAAATACAGAAATTAATTGACATTAATACAGATAAATAAGTAAATGTCAAAATATCTAGAATGGAATAAGGATGCATATCGATTAGCACTGTACAAATTCATTTGATAAAAGAAACAAGTTTTAAATATAACTCATAATTTAACTTACATTTATAAGTATGGTCGTTTTCATTATTTTTTTACAAATCTTTTAATATTTCATTGTAAGTGTAAATATTCAACTTCACTTCTATAAACTGCAATAAGATTATGAATCTTTCTTATATTAGTAACATTTGAACAAATTTTAAGATATTCAAATGCATTTCTTTTTATATAATTAATGGATGTCAGAAATGCAATATGTTATGGGTAAATCCATATTAAATTTTGGTGTGCAATGGATGCACACAAACATTAATAATAATTAAAATTTTATTTTGAAATTTTCACATTAAAAGTTATCATTTTAACAATTTTAGTTTGGTTGCTCCAACATAGAAAAATAGATAAGCACATTCAAATAGTTCCATTAAATTATTGAGTCATATATTATTTGCAGCCATATCATTAGAAGATGATCAGATAGTGAACTCACCAATACTAGCGGAGACAAAGGCAGCAATAAAAAGCCTGAAGAACAATAAATCACCAGGAGTAGATAACATTGCCTCTGAACTACTCAAATATGGCAGCGATCACCTGCAAACGCTATTTCACGAAATGATCACAAAGATATGGTCCCTTGAGGAAATACCTGAGAAGTGGCAGATGAGTGTCATATGCCCAATACATAAAAAAGGAGACAAATTGAGGTGTGAAAACCACAGAGGCATCTCGCTGCTAAGCACCGCATATAAAGTATTTACCACCATATTGAAGAACCGGATTGAGCCCTATGCGGAAAACATTATAGGAGAATATCAAGCAGGGTTCAGAAGAAACAGGTCCACCAGCGACCAACTGTTCACAGTTAGGCAAATACTTAAAAAATGCCGGGAATTTGACGTAGATATATGCCAGCTGTTTATTGATTTTAAGCAGGCCTACGACAGCATGAGCAGAGAAAAGCTATATGGCATCCTACTAGAATTTAAGATCCCAACAAAACTCATAAGGCTGGTTAAATCCACAATGAGCAATACAAAATGCATGGTGAAAATTGGCAGCGAGATGACTGAAGAATTTGTTGTATCCCAGGGTCTCAAGCAGGGTGATGGTTTGGCACCTACACTGTTCAATCTGGCTCTTGAATATGTTATCAGAAAAACATCTGTTAACACCAGCTCCACTATATATTTTAAAAGTTCTCAAGTAGTTGGTTATGCAGATGACCTCAATATTGTCGGAAGATCTCTTGCAGCCCTACAGGAAGTCTTTGAACCACTTGAAACAGCAGAATCAGAAATAGGTTTGCAAATTAATGTAAATAAAACCAAAATAATGAAGCAAACTAGAAATTCTAGAAACGCTCTACAAAGCAACATAACGTTTAAAGAAAAATACACTTTTGAAACTGTAGAGGAGTTGGCATACCTGGGTTCTACAATCAATAAAGATAATGAAGATACCCTAGAAATAAAAAGACAAATAGTGACAGGTAACAAAGCATTCTTCTCTCTGTTACCGGTGTTCATGTCAAGAAGTGTCCATAGAAAGACAAAAGTAACCCTATATAAAACAATCGTCAGGACTGTTGTGTCATATGGGTGTGAGGCTTGGACACTGACAATAAGGTCTGCGGAGATGCTGGACATCTTTGAGAGAAGAGTGCTGCGTAAAACTCACGGGTCCCAGGAGGACCCGTGAATGATGGACAAACATGGAGAATTAGATACAACGATGAGTTGTACAGCATCTACAAAGCACCCAAACTATCTGAAAATATAAGACTAAGCAGGCTAAGATGGGCCGGGCATGTTCAGAGAATGCCATCATCACGGGTACCAAAGAGTCTTAAAGGGGCACCCAGATGGCAAAAGAAAGGTCGGGAGACCGAGGCTGCGATGGGAAGATGATATTGGGAGGGACGCATCCCAGCTTCTGAATGTGCCAAACTGGAGGGTCGCAGCAGGTGACAGGAGAGGTTGGAGGAGAAAGTTGCTGGAGGCCATGGCTCGATATGGGCTGTAGAGCCATTGAAGAAGAAGAAGATATTATTTGCATAATTTAATACTTACATAATATGCAGGCGGTGGAACATAGGCCATTTGTGGTCTATTGGGATCATAGTAAGCGCTCTGTGCTGCTTCAGCTGCTTTAGCATCTATACAACACAATCATGTATATTAGAACAACACTAAATACTATCATTAAGGATGAATCTACTTCAAATACTAAAAAAATATTATTATTAGAAAACCATAAGTGATAAGGTTTAAAAAAAAAATTGCTAAACCAATTTAAATAAAATATTAAATCGTTTTCTGTAATATTGGCAACCTTTAATGAAAACCTAAACTTGTTTTTAAAAAGGTTTTTATTTGCTTTTTACTTGGTAATTTTTAGTAATTTGATACAAATTCTTTTTTTTCATCTTACAATAATCCATTAGTTGAAATTTTAAGTCCTACTTCAAAGCTAATGTCGAGATCGATAAAATTTGCTTAAAACAAATAGCCTTTCATGATATTAAATTCATAATAACATTATATAGTCACGTCACGACGGTGATAAAAAAAATTAATTCATCTTGAAGTGTCTGCCATATTGAAATTAAAATAACATCACATATTCTACTTGACTAACCCTTACATTTGATACCCATTTTGCAGAGTGTGAAGACATAGGTAATCCGCCATTTTGGTGCAGCTATCATATTGAAATTAGAAAGATGTTACATATTCAATATGACATCTTGTTTTGGCTGCCATAATATTAAATTGAGTATGACATCACTAACCTTATGGTTTTCTTCCCTTCAAAATCTTTCATTTGATACCCATGTCAAGAAGATTGTGAAACAACGGGTAATCTTGGGGCAACAGTCATTTTGAACAAATTACTATACTGAATATTCCAGATTGCACAGCACCAAAAGTGTAAGTGCAAAATTTCAGTTGGATGAAAATGGCTTAAAATTAAGTTGCAAGATTTGTGCAACACACAAAGCAAGTTAAATAAAAGCTTCTAATAAGATAACACTTTTTTTTTTAATTAATTACTTGCGTTCCACCAATATAACACTTTATAATGAGAAATAATTAGTACATAAAATAACTTAGTTCAAGAAAATTTAGAGTCTACCGAAAACTTATTTGTAAATACATTTAACATGAGAAAAATTACATAAAAATTTTTTTTCACCGTTGAAACCTGCATGAGGTCCCTGTTGTGGTGCAGATGCTCCTGCAGCAGATCCACCGGGGTAACCGGGGTATGTATGTTGTGGTCCGGGATATCCCCCTTGTTGCGAGAGGTCAGGATAACCAGGAGCGGGACCAGAGTATCCCGGAGCGGGAGCAGAATATCCAGGAGCGGGACCAGAATATCCGGGAGCGGGACCAGAATATCCGGGAGCGGGACCTTGTGGATATCCGGGCTGGGCCCCTGGATAGCCATTTTGATACTGGTTAGGAACCATACCCGGGTTTATTCCCGGATACGGGGGTGGGGCACTAGACATGAAAACTGAATTTGGTGGTGGTTGATCTGGGAAAGCCTAAAATAACAAAACATAATTATTATACTATAGTATACTACGTATGTACATGTATATAAAGACATGAGCAGACAGTTACGAGATAATAAAGCATATAAATATATAGGGAATTACAGAGGATAGAAATTGCCCAAATACTAAGCATCCAAAAATAATTCTGAGAAATAATATTTAATAATACCTACACGCTACACAAACTGGTGCGAGGATTGTCTTTGTAATGCATCTTATTATAAGACAAACAAACTTTAAAACATTTCTCTTTTTTATTTAATTAATTTCAAAGTAGAAAATTTGATTTTATATTTTATTTGATTTGTGACTCAAGTCAAATAACATTGTTATATATACTGAGTATGTACGTTAGGAAGACCATAGAACAAATTTAAATGTTAAACTGCTACATAACATAAATGACAACAACGGGTGTGTATATTATGGTAGAAATAATATTAGATTAATAAAATTTACTGTATCGGTTTATACTTTTGTGTTAAGATAAAAGTAATTATGTAATATTGTAATTTGTTGTGTTGTGATGTCTGGTGTCCGTTGTAATCTATTATTCCTCCAAGGTTGTAATATTTTTTGGTAAAGACAAAATAACTATGTAAAACTGAAATGTCAAATATTTGGCTTGGTAAAATTGTAAACTGCTAGCCCTAGAACAGGGTTACCTAGTTGGGCAGCAGTAATCTCCATAATAGTCTTTGTTATAAAGGTGTGAAAAATAAATAAATAAAATCAGTACTACCAAAATGTACTGCAAATATTATATTCTTGACAATCACAAAGTATGCAGAGTCAGTGAGAAATTAAGAAAACTTATCAAATTAAAAAGTTATGAAATTCAAGCGTTATTATTATTCTCTACTTCCAACTAACAATAATTATTATTTTTATTCTTTCAACAATTTATTCCAAGTCACCAGTGTCTCCACCCCAGAAAAACAATATTTGCATGAAAATGAATTTTAATAAATTTCTCCTTCTGCTGGGGCTTGAATCCAGAACATAGTATAATGTATAAAACAATAATTAGTTACATGAATATTTGAGAGACTGGTAGCACATTGGTTAAAAGAGATGGTGATTATGTGACCAAGACGGAAATAACAACGATAGTTCAATGATATTTTAATCTTGCATAGAATATTTCAATACTATTGCATAAATTAATATGAAATTTTGAAAACAATTGCATAGTTCATATTGAGGAAAAATAGTTTTGAATTAAAATATTTAATGAATACTTACTGTCTAATTATTATTATTAATTAATTATTATCCTAAAATAAAATTGTGTTTACTAACATTTACCGGTGGCACCCAACCATAGTATCCTTGAGGAGGAGGTGCATAAGCCGGTGGAGGAGCTTCGTACCAAGGACCAGTAGGAGGAGAATATGGTGGAGGTGCGGCATTAGCATTCATACCTCTTGTAGCTAAAAAATCAATCAAATATGTAGGTAATATTAATTTCATAATTAACCCAATCAAGACGGGTAGGTACAAGTACTTGCATTACCTATGGACGGACAGTATTTCGCGTCACACACATATTTTTTTTTAATCTCGTTTTAATTGAATATAATAACGGTAAAAAAAATCTAACGATGTAGATATATCATAAAAAGATTAAAGATAAACAAAAGATCACATAAACTCAATGAAATTGAACACTTCATAATATGGACATAAGATAAATGAAGAATAATGTTATCGTAGTTATCTCCATACAAAAAAGTACATGGCGTCATCGATATGTCACGTGATCCTTCCGACATTTGATGTAGATAAGGAATATGCGCCGATTGTGTATTGGTAACGATCGAATTCAAAGCAAAATGTTGAACGCGAAACAACAAAATGAACTGGCGCAGTATCCCTCTTTCCTACGCGCATGCGTATTAGATCCTTAACAAAGCACGGGAGAGTGTGAATTTAGCCAGTGATGATCGATGAATTTCAGTGTTTAGGGTTCTTAATTTTTTAAGTAATTTGACAATTGTTTTGTTCATTCACCGACAGATGTCTTGAAGTCAAATATATGGGAGTAATATTCATCCAATTGTCGTCTCAATCAAGTATGAATTTACTGAGGTATGAAGGTTCACAATTGTGAATAGCCATGAGGGCATGCATAGATGACTGTCGGCGTTTAGGCACGCGGCCGGTGGGCATCTATACATGACGCTCGTCTTAAAAAGGTTAAAAGAATGAACTCAATATGTCTCTTCTGCGTTTTATATTTATCATTTTCTTTAAACAGATAAAATAGAACAAGAACTATTCTTCAGGGTAGAAACCCTAAATTTTTTTTCTATAACACTATAAACATGAAAAAAAAACATACCCATTGAAGCTGCCTTTAACATTGCTTGTCCATATTCTATAGCTCCCCCCGATTTGAAGACCAACTTAAATTTTGCTTCGCCACTCCAATTACCATTTGGTTGGGCGGACACCTTTCCACGAATATAATTGGCTCCAAACACGGGCTGTTCAATACCAACCTGTTAAGATATACAAAAAGTCAGATGTAATAGTAATGCCTTAATCTAAGGCATCAAAGATAAAGATGACAGCAATGTTAGATTACAAAGTATCTGCTCAATATCAGCAATTGTGGATAGACACCTAATTCCTGAGCCAAAGATTCAGGGTTTGATTATGTAGATAGTTTCTGTTTTCAGTTTGTGAGATCATATGGATATGTGAGATAATTAACATCATATTATATCTCCAAGGGAAGTGTGAAAGGGAGTAAATAGATATTACACACCAATGAGTCAAAGTTAACCCTAGAAACTACAGACTATATATTTACATATATAATGAATATGCAAACCTCACTCAAGGTGATAAATGGAAAGCTGAAGGATTGCATTGGATCATTCTTATTCTTGGCATTAAATATAAGTCTATGGGTGGTGAGATACATTCGTCCAGATTTAGATTTCTTGAATTCGGCAGCTTCTTGTCCACTAAACTCCACCTCCACATTTTCAGAAAACAATAAAATTCTGAAACAAATAAAATGGATGGATATTAAAACTAATTGCATGTAACACATGAGATACAACTGTCGATGGCGATATTTTGCATAATTGAAGATTAATAAAATTAAATTATCTAGTTGGGATGTTTCGGCATTTTTAGATATTGTTCTTATAAAAAATGTTTAAGAAACAAATTTGAGATTTTGAGATAATATATAGAAAAATAAAGTAAAAATTAAAAGTTGATAACTATAGTATTAAAGTTTTGTAGGCCTATAACTATCTATATATTCTTAAATTTTGGGCTCTGTAAAAGTACGTGAGATACACGAAATGATGAATTTGTAAAGTAGCATAAAGATTGCGACATTCCAATTTTGACAGAAAGTTAGAACAAATAAGACAACGAAAAAGACGCTTGTGTCATTTGTATTTAGAAAATATCAGTAAATAACAAGACATTGTACATATTAAAATGCTTCAAAATAAACACATTTATGTAAAATTACAGAATCTCAGGAAATTATAATAAAATATTACCCTTCCCCCGCATGAAGTAATACGCCATTATTGAGATGAGCCGTATTAAGCGACATTCTTATTTTTTCGAAAGTCACTATGTTATTTTAACTGAATATTGTTAGATACGTAGTATACAAGACAGGGAGATAACTGAAATCTTCCAAAATAACAACATAAAAATATTCTGTCTTATCGTATCGTAAATGACGTGAAGGACATGACAATTGTCAACAATATTGCAATTAATAAAAACGACTGTTCATGTTCATGACACATCACGATCCAAATCTGTAATGGCAACTTTTTTATTTCCATCGTTTTCTTTTTTGTGAACATTTGCAAAAATATATAAGATTTTATCCAAAATCATGTTATAATAAAAGTGTGACAAATGAAGAAGGCGGAGAAAAATACTAGTCCCACGTTGGGACGCGAGATTGATATAAGGAGGCTGGGAAGAAATATATTGGTCCCTAGTTGGGACGCGAAATTGATAACTAAAGAAGCTGAAAAGCATAATAAAAATAAACATTAAACTCTGCCCCTGAAAATAAAAATCAAATAAAACATAATCGGCTGCGATGTGCCTGAAAAGACAAATACATACAAATACAGACATGGTAAAATAATATATACATAACTGGAAAGATCTTACCAAACTGCTGCTTTCATAACGGGACTGTAGAGGAAACACTTACACTACATATCACTTTTTATTAATTAAAAATAACTTAAAACTTTAATCATAACAGTCAGTTCTTCCAGGTCGTTGCTAAGAAGTACGATATCGTCTGCAAAACGGAGATGAGTCAAGCATGTACCATCGATTTTTATTCCTCGGTTTTCCCAGTTTAGTGTTTTAAATATATTTTCTAAGACCAGAGTGAACAGCTTGGGAGAGATGGTATCTCCTTGTCTAACGCCTCTTTTGATTTTTATTTTATCTGTTTTTGTATTATTATCGATTTTCACATCCATTGTGGCATAGTCATATATAAATTTGATCAATTTGGTATATCGTGAGTCGACTCTTGCGTCATTCAGTGCTTCAATTATACCCCATTTTTCAATAGAGTCGAATGCCTTTTTGTAGTCAATAAATGCTAGATGTATATCAATGTTGTATTCTGTTGTTTTTTCGATGACCAGTCTAAGGTAAGGCTTCCCTGAGATTTGGGCTAGAAATGAACCACAGCAAAACCAAAATCATGAGTCCGTCCAACAGAAATATAAAAATTGATGACAAAATAATTGAAACTGTTGAAGAATACATTTACCTCGGACATAAAATAAGAATGGGAAAAGAAAATCAGGTGGCAGAAGTACCCAGAAGAATTGGACTTGGTTGGGCAGCCTTCGGGAAACTCAGTTATATAATGAAAAATAAGGATATCCCCATCAATTTAAAAAGAAAAATCTATGAATCATGTATATTGCCTGTAATGACATATGGTTTGGAAACAATGTCCCTGACCATAAATACTGTCCACAAATTAAAATGTGCACAACGATCCATGGAGCGGCAAGTGCTGGGCATAAGTCTGAGGGATAAAATAACCAATATAGAAATCAGACGCCGAACAAAAATCGCCGATATCATGGATCGGATCGCAAAATTGAAGTGGCAATGGGCAGGACACGTGGCCAGACAGCCAAATTCAAAATGGACTCCCAAAGTCTTAAAGTGGAGGCCATGGGAAGACAAAAGGGGTGTCGGTCGGCCACAGAAGAGATGGGCCGACGATATTGTTGCGATCGCCGGAAAGAAATGGATTGAAGCGGCACAGAATAGAGGAAAATGGAGACAAATGGAAGAGGCCTACATCCAGCAGTGGAGGGAAGGCTAGGAAGAAGAAGAAAGAAGAACTTAAAACTAGCTTAAATTCACCCCTCGTTGGTTATATGGACCTGAAACACACTTATTCACTAGTATGCGATTATTTAAGTTATTTTTATTATTAAAAGTTATTTTTAATATTAACTTAAACTATCTTAAAATCACCCCCGATGATAGGTAGAGAACCTGAAAAGAACTTAACCACTACTTTATACCATAAAAAGAAAAAAAAATGCTAAGGCCGTCCGATAGCCTAGCAAACTCGCACTCTCGCACTCTCGCACGCGGGTCTCTACAACTACCGACCAACCACTGACTCCTACCGAATGACAACTGATCGACTACAGCAGGGCGACCCAGCGCCGGTGAAACATGGAGTAGGAGAGGGGGGGGGGGGTGGTTAAACTGAAGAACTAATCCGTACCGCCGGGTGCCAACCAAGATTCCAGGAATCTGCTTGATGCATTTTTTTTCAATAGAAAAGACAATACTTAAATATATGAACAAGGCCTGGGGGGGCGCTATAATGCGTTCCTAGAATTAATAGAAGAAATACATTAGGCCAAAGTAAAATAATGGTTTTTGGGTTTCTTTGATATCATAATGCATGGAAATATATCGATCACAATACCTATGGAAATATCAATCGCCTCTCCTTTTATGATCGAGATAATCCATGCAAAGACAAAAGAAACCAAATATCGTATAATCAGATAAAAGTAAACGCATTACTAGAGCAAGAACGTATACGACTAAACACGATTCTTCTTTCCACCGCAATGTTCTACATAATAACATTTTATTTTCCGATAAACGTATATGTAACGCTTAATATCACTTCCAGAAAACCGCATCGCGAAGAAGCTTCACCTTAATTATAATGGGGCCAATACCATACCGCAATCGCTTCCAACCATCGAACAAACAAAACCGTATAACAACTATCCATAATACAATTCGATTTCCGATAACTCAACGTCATAACGCATTTACATAGTTTTACGCTCGTATCTATCTTCAATCGCAATACAACATCTTCCGCAAGTGCCTTTATCTAATACCTCTACTTCGTCGGCTGATTCATTCGTGTCCATCCGTTATCTCATTTTCCTCTGTGATTTACTTAACGTTGTCCTCTCAATTAAATAATAAAAATACCGCACTTTTTCCCAAAGGCATATAACACACTAAAAATCCATCACGCCGTATTCTGCTATTTACCTATCAATTATCACGTCTTTGTCTCATCTTTTTAAATCATTATCTCATCCGATTACGTCATTATCTCATCCTTTTACGTCATTATCTCATCATATTGCGTCATTATCTCGTCTTATTATATAGTTAGCTTATCTTACTTCGTCAAGATCTCATCTCATTGCGTCATTATTTCATCTTATTACATTTCGTTAACCGGCTACTACTAAAACTTATTCCTTTCATCTAAACGTTCGATTTCGAGTAGTCTAATTCTGCTTTCGTTACAAATCGTTATCTCTTTGGGTCAAATGTCCATCCAAATCTGTGCGAATTAAACTGCGAGCGGCTGTAGAGTCTATCAATGCTACATAGAGAGAATCATCAATCGTCTACTTTATCTGCGGGGAGGCTAATCCTACCAATAACACATAGATCGTCTATATTGTATTCTTATTCGTAATTCCGTCATTCTACTCCTCTTCGTACCTATTCATCTCATTACTACTCAGCGCAACTACTGGCGTACCTAACTCATGATCCGGCGCGACTACCGGTCTTCTCTCTTTGAATTTCTCAGGATCTTCTCATCATCCGACGTATCATCATCATCATTTTGCTACCTCTCGACGTTTCTACTTGCTTCCTTTCATCCGACGTATCTTCATCATCATCTTGCTACCTATCGACGTATCTGCTTGCTTCCTTTCATCCTACGTATCTAATCAACTATCAGCCTCCTACTGCTCGACGTATCTGGCGCGACTACCAGTTCTACTTCCGACGCGAATTCTGAACTACTTCTTATGATGCGTATCTTCTCGCTATTAGCCTCCACGGTCTTTACATCGTCATCATCCCCTCTGTGTACATACAGCCTCCACAACCACTACAGCAAAATCTACAGAATTGGGATCATCATTATCCTCCAAACAACTTCATTCTTCATTCACAGAATTTTTATTACTCATCAAAACCATCTAAAGATTTACTAAGCACCTTCATCGTCAGACTTATAAACCACCATAACTTCATCATCTACAGAATTATTATCCACCTTCATCGTCAGAGTTATAAACCACCATGCTTCATCAACTACAGATTTATTATCATCCTCCATCGTCAGAGCTATAAACCACCATACTTCATCAACTACAGATTTATTATCACCCTCCATCGTCAGAGTTATAAACAACCATAACATCATGATCTACAGATTTATAATTCACCTTTATCGTCAGAGTTATAAACCACAGCAACTTCATCAGCTACAGATTTAATCTCCACCTCCATCGTCAGATTTATTCTAAATTCTTCACCTACAGAATTATGCTTTGCCTACAGAATTATAATCCACGATACTTCGTCAGAGTTATAATAAATTCGTCACCTACAGAGTTATTATTCATCAATATTCATATACAGAGTTATTTTTCTAAAACTTCACCTACAAATTCAATAATAATTACAGCCTCCTGTGAGGTCACGATATCTTCAAACAATCGTTATATTATTATTATTAGGGCGCCAGTTCCACGTGTATAGACCTGGTGGAACACAGGTTCAATTTATTCAGATACTCGTTAGACCATTTGCAATAAAAAATCTCATTCGATAAAAAAACGCTATCATATCCTCTGCTATCCGACGTCGTAAAAATAGTACTAAATATTCTATTAATTTAACATATTTAAAAATAAAATAAATATCTAACTCCAGGAAAATATATAAAGAAAATCCACCTCAAAAAAACATAACTATCAAAACAGTAATAAATTTATACAACTGAAAATCTCCACGTGGTCTGTGAAAACAACAGTTATTATAACACGCTCAAGTATCCCGACAAATAAATATTTCAATATCAGTAAAATAAATATACCTAAAAATCATTCTTAAAAATTACACGCTTCAAAAAAAAACACAGCTATCTACAAACAAAACTTAAATCTCAGGGCGGTTCGTTAAAAACTACTGTTTTTAAAATGTCCCACGTTTTGGGGGCCAATTGACAAATGAAGAAGGCGGAGAAAAATACTAGTCCCACGTTGGGACGCGAGATTGATATAAGGAGGCTGGGAAGAAATATATTGGTCCCTAGTTGGGACGCGAAATTGATAACTAAAGAAGCTGAAAAGCATAATAAAAATAAACATTAAACTCTGCCCCTGAAAATAAAAATCAAATAAAACATAATCGGCTGCGATGTGCCTGAAAAGACAAATACATACAAATACAGACATGGTAAAATAATATATACATAACTGGAAAGATCTTACCAAACTGCTGCTTTCATAACGGGACTGTAGAGGAAACACTTACACTACATATCACTTTTTATTAATTAAAAATAACTTAAAACTAGCTTAAATTAACCCCTCGTTGGTTATATGGACCTGAAACACACTTATTCACTAGTATGCGATTATTTAAGTTATTTTTATTATTAAAAGTTATTTTTAATATTAACTTAAACTATCTTAAAATCACCCCCGATGATAGGTAGAGAACCTGAAAAGAACTTAACCACTACTTTATACCATAAAAAGAAAAAAAAATGCTAAGGCCGTCCGATAGCCTAGCAAACTCGCACTCTCGCACTCTCGCACGCGGGTCTCTACAACTACCGACCAACCACTGACTCCTACCGAATGACAACTGATCGACTACAGCAGGGCGACCCAGCGCCGGTGAAACATGGAGTAGGAGAGGGGGGGGGGTGGTTAAACTGAAGAACTAATCCGTACCGCCGGGTGCCAACCAAGATTCCAGGAATCTGCTTGATGCATTTTTTTTCAATAGAAAAGACAATACTTAAATATATGAACAAGGCCTGGGGGGGCGCTATAATCCGTTCCTAGAATTAATAGAAGAAATACATTAGGCCAAAGTAAAATAATGGTTTTTGGGTTTCTTTGATATCATAATGCATGGAAATATATCGATCACAATACCTATGGAAATATCAAGTGACAGCCTAAAAAAGTATTGCGGAAAACAACCAAAATTATTAATTTTCTCTTGGTAAAATTGCCGAATTGTCAAAGGACAGCGCTGCGTTTGTGCCAGTGGCGAAGGCTTGCCGCCGGATGCTCTCTCGGCATTGGAAGTGTGCTTCAAATAACTGCATTTTTCGAAGCACGCGCATGAAGACTGCCATCGGAACCAGGATGATATTTCCATAAGTATTGGGATCGGTATATTTCCATGCATTATGATATCAAAGAAACCCAAATTTCATTATTTTACCTTGGACTAATATATTTCTGTTATTAATTCTAGGAACGGCTTATAACGAGTCCCCAGGAATTGTTCATGTATTATATACATATATATATTAGGAATTGTTCATATATATTACGGTTCACGTTGCCACGACGATCCGCTCATGACCCAGACATCACTCTCACACTTTCTATCTCATATAAAATATATCGTTAGAATGCGATACACAGACCGACTCATGACAATCTTCGATTCACAACTAATTCATAAAATCTAATTCATTGCGGTTCTTAAATATGTTAAGCAATTTTGACCGCAACATTTCTCTGTCATACTACGTACATGTTATGTACGATAGATAAGGATAGCCATATTTGAATCATATTGAATCGAAGAGCGAATTGATGATCCGCATAAATTTCATGAATCGATTTTAAAAGACAGGATCTTACAAAAATATCGAACTTTGCACCACTACAACGTATTCTTTTTTAAACCTCTTCAGTTATCAAGGATGACACCATCATAATGATCAGAGGCGAAATGTAAGGAAAACTGCAATATTTTTCCTACTAAAACGTCAAACGCGCGATATACCATGACTCACTTATTGGACGGAGTACTCCATCTAGTATATTATAATGAAAATCTATGTATCCCGTTTCAGATTTATGTATACATGGATGTAACTGGATGGAAGCATAGGTAAAATTGTTGTAACCGCGGGAGGGGGGGATCGCTGTCATCTTGCTTGAACCAAGTTTCATAGTGACCATGGATGTAACTAAAGTAATGGATGGATGCATTGATCAAATTTTTGAAGCTGCAGGGCGATTTCAAGGAAGTGATAATTATTTTCATATAGTATATAATTTATTTTAGTAAATGAAGCACAAGATTGGTGTAAACTGGAGTAAATAAAACCATTTTTTCACTATAGAAAACAAATATATTATATGTATATAGAAAACTGCATATTTTCAAGACTTTACTGTACCTACATACTCAAAGCAAAGGAATATAAAAAAATATAAAATGTATACAATGTATAACAATAATAAAATTATAAAATAAATATTATAAATATTGTAAAATTATAAATATTTACTATGGTTCAATTTTCAATTTTTTTTGTAAACTTCACTGTAATGTTATTATGTACATAAAGCAAAGCAATAAAAATTAATATGTACTTTTAGAAATTATCCGAATAAGTAAAATATATTTACAACATTATATAATGGCCAAATTGTATTAAAAATAGAAACTGGTGAAAATAAATTAATTTATATTTTTAATAAATAAAAATAAAAACACTTGTTTAGAATTAATTCCACTATTTATTTAAGGACTACAACCTACGACCGGTTTCGTGCTAAGCACATTTTCAAGTAGTAAATATACATAAGTTTAACAGAGTATTTATACAAAGACCAGTTAGATTTTTTCATGGATAGCAAACAAGTGAATCTGGAGCTAGGTTATAATTAAAAACAATAAGTTAAATACCATGTGAACTAAAAACAATTATATAAAACAAATACACGTCTAAAAAGTGAAAAAGTTATATACTTAAAAACATTTTTTTTTCAAAATAAGTTTAAATGTGAATAAATATGAAATAGAAATGATATAAAAAACAAGTAAATTAGTGGAAACTATATAAAACAAGAAACTAAAACAAGTAAATTATATTAAATAAGAAATTATATAAAACAAGTGAAAAAGTTTAAATATGAAATGAAAATGATATAAAACAAGTAAATAAGTAGAAACTATATAAAACAACTAAGTTTAGTTTGTCGATCGACAATTCTTGATAGAACTCCATTGTACGTTGATATGTTATAAAAATATAAAAATACTTGGTTAATGTTCTATTCTTGGTTATGTTTTATTGAATTATTGACGCGTTTCGTGCAAAGCACATGGTCAGAATAATGCTCTACAAGACTGAGACCATAGAACACACTAACTAAAGAACACAAGCCACCATACATACTTTGTACGCCAACACACATTACTGTCATCTATACTTGCGGTGTAAAAGCTTTGGGAAGGTTAGACCACCCAGGCGGAATATTTTATTTATTTATTTGTTGTATTACATTACTCCTTTGCATATTCATCCTCCATAATGCTTGAATAACATATTTTTTTCAAGTTATTCAAGCATTATGAAGAACAATGGGTCGATGATGGGTCGATGATGGACAAGATGGGTCGATGGCAGAGCGGTTAGCGCGCTGGGTTAGTAATCCAGTGGTCGTGAGTTCGAATCCTGCCTCGACCGATTTCGTTCACCTATAGCACAAGCATATATTTGCTTATTTTAGGGAACGTAGGAAGATGTATATGTACTTGTTTAACAAGGACATATTCATTTTTTATAAAAAAAAAAAAACAATACACAAAGGAGCAATGAATAATTAAATTAGGTAAAATTATTTAAGTAAAAAAAACATTATTTTTATTTTTTATTAGTATTAAAAACAATATACAAATGACGAAATACACAAATATATTAATACAATAATAACTTGTATAGTGAAAATAGAAAATATAATTAATTAGCTCAATTTAAAACACTTTCACTGTTGTTATTAAATAAAAATCCATCCATCGTAACAATGTTTCTATGTCAAATCCTTTGAGTTACACGAACCGACACTACAATAGCAATGGGATTCTTTCTTCAAATTTTACATTGTCTTTTTTACACAACAAATAACACACTTATTTTATTTACTTCAGCGTGACGCAGTTCTTCATTTCAACATAAAATGATCCATCCATCGTAAGAATGTGCTTCGATCGCGAATGGACGAAAAACGGAATTGTTTGTGTCAAATCCTTTGAGTTACACGAACCGACACTTTATTAGCAATGGGATTGGGATTTTTTCTTCAAGTTTTCCATTTTTCAACACAATTCGATAAAATTTAACGACAGCAGCAATGACAACAAAGGTCAAACAAAAATGGCGATTCATTTCCAACTGTTTTCAACGCGTTGAAAATATTGCCATATTATGAAATCTGTTCCCATAGTGCATTAGAAAAATTGTAATATAACATAATGATTTGATGCTTTTTAATATTCATAAAACATAGAAGTATTCATTTTTTTATTTAAAAACTATTTCGAAAATAAAAATATGTTTTTTCAATACCAAACTATAACAAATAATAATAACATAAATAACATGGGTAAATTTTTAATTTTTTTTTACTAATGGAATCAACGATGAGTGCCGCCGGTGGCGCCGTCTGAGAAGTGCGGTCCTCACTAAAAAGTGGAAAAAAAGACAGACAGATATATGTCTATCTCAGTCTATCTGGCGTAAATTATTTGTTCTAGGCTTGCGGGCCCTGACTGAGACTAGTGGTTATATACAAAATTTACATGACAGGTGTATAAAAATTTTGGTTTTTGAACGGTCGAAAAGAAGTTATATAATGCAAATTTACCGTTCAAAAACCAACATTTTTATACACCTGTCATGTAAATTTTGTATATAACCACTAGTCTCAGTCTTGTAGAGCATTATTCTGACCATGTGCTTTGCACGAAACGCGTCAATAATCCAATAAATATAATAGAACATTAACCAAGTATTTTTATATTTTTATAACATATCAACGTATATAAAACAAGTAAACTAAAACAAGTTTGTTATATAAAACAAGAAAATATATAAAACTAGTAAATAAGTTTAAATATGAATAAATATGAAATAGAAATTATATAAAAAAGTAAATTAGTAGAAACTATATAAAAACATGTAAACTAAAACAAGTAAATCATATAAAACTTAAAACAAATATATAGAAACAAATATTATTGTTTTTAATTATAACCTAGCTCCAGATTCACTTGTTTGCTATCCATGAAAAAATCTAACTTGTCTTTGTATAAATACTCTGTTAAACTTATGTATTTACTACTTAAAAATGTGCTTAGCACGAAACCGGTCGTAGGTTGTAGTCGTTAAATAAATAGTGGAATTAATTCTAAACAAGTGATTTTATTTTTATTTATTAAAAATATAAATTAATTTAAATGGAATTCCATCAAGAACACGATAAAAAAATTAAATCTGGTGAAAATAGATTATATTCTTGATTTTTTAATGGAGTTCTACATGTTAACGCCGTCATCGATAAAAATGCGGTACCTACAATTTATATTTTCAAATGAGATTAGATTAAAAAATGCGTTTTATCTTTAAAAAAGCACGTGTGCTCCCAGAAAATACACGTTTTATTTTAATTTTGTATGTCTTCTCGGGCAAATAACAGATAGGTGCTATGTCAAATATTAATTCAACACGCACCCAATAACAAGTTGCCACATTCTGGAGATTTGTGATATTTATGTGTCCCCACCGGGAATCGAACCCGGGACCTTTAGCTCAGATATAGAACCAACTGGGCCATGAAGGCCGACAATTGTTAAAAAAACACAAGTTACTTTAGGGACATTATTTTTGTCTGTAGAATACCTACAGCCGAATTTATAATGTATATACATACATATAATTAAACAACAACTTCAAAGAACATATTAACAGTGAAAATAATGTAAAAAATCTAAAATACCATTAATATTAAATGCAACACAAATCCACTTACCTAAAATGTGACAATCCTCTTTCTTGGGATGATTTAAATCTACTCGATCGACTTTTGCAACCAAAAGCAGCACACATCATCATATTTGTTTTTATTTAATATTTTATAGAACAAATAATACACTTTTTCAACACAAAAATGATTTTAAAAATAATAAATTAGGTATGCAAAGGGCACCCTGACAGCTAGACGCCAAACGACAGACTGGTTGGAATAACGCGCGGCTTCAAAAATATTACGAATGCCTCTATCCGCCTCTATCCATCCAGTTAGTGTACATCCATGTGCTACATTTGGTTCGAGCAAGATGGTCGCCAGGGGGTTTCTCCACACCCCCCTATTGGACTCAAATGTCTTAATACATATTGGTTCGAAAGGTCCATCCGTTACCTTATATACATCCATGGATTTATATTTATCTATACTCTATAGAGAAATTTACAAATTCTTGACGTCTACGATTTTTTCTATGACATTTGATTATGTCTAGCAAACAAAAAAAATGGCAAAATAGGCCAAAAAATAAATCCAAACAATTAAAATGTGATCAAGATTATGCGGAAAATTTTAATGAACTGTCTCTAGGTGACGTAGACAATTCTTCCTCTGATGAAGATGAACTTGGGCACAAGGCTGAGTTTGTAGTGGCCATGTGGGATTTGAATCATTGTGATCCTAAAAAATGCTCGGGCAGGAAATTAGCAAAACATAAACTGATAAATACTTTAAAACTTGGGCAGAGGTTTGTTAGTTCAAACTTTAAACGTTATTTACACCAACACAACCTTATATCGGAGAGTTCAGCATATTCTGGATAACACCATAAATCGGCTATAGATACCACCAAACTTCTTGAACCCTTTCGCCGTGGAGGGAGACGGTCTGCAGATATACCAAACAAGCAAAAATACACAAATGTTCCAATGCGCACCCACATGACAGGCTCAAGTTGTTTTCTGATAACTACAACTTTATCAGAAACATTTGTGATCTATTAAGCTGGTACACCAGGCATATAGCTAGCTAAGCCCACCTCCACCCGCTCCGCATATGGGGACTGAAAACGGCCCCTTCGCAGAACGCTAATAAGAATGCATGGCATGAAGAGTAGCTCTAGAAGCTCCTCTAGACTCGTGGTCTCGGCACAATTGTGCAAAAAATAACAACGTCGGTGAACATAATATTCACAGACATGGATTGTCGCGAGAGTACTTCAAGCCTGTAACTGTAAAACTGGGCATCAGAGAGTTGACCAAGGACACTCTTGAATTTAATTTTTTTTATTCAGCAGATAGAAAGGCACTATAGCCATGGCAAAACAATTTGAAGGCTGTAAAGTTCTTCTTAGAGACCACTAAATCCGCATGCCCAAGAGGCCCACGGACTGCAGCGAGGAGCTCCTTTCTGTTGTAGGACACATTTGGGTGAGAGCATTCCCAGAGGATGTGCTCTGAAGTTTGGTCAGGGTGATGGCATAACTTACATGACGAGTTTACAAGGCGGAATCTATGAAGGTAGCTATTAAAGCTGCCGTGTCCTGTAATAAACTGAGATGTCCAGAAATCTGGGACGGCCCAAGATTGATGACCAGGCATATAAATCATAACAGTAACTATGTTATATATTTATTTGACATGTTTGCATGTCAAATAAATATATAACATAGTATAGTTAATGGAAAATAACTTGAGCCAGTTACGTTGGTGCATCGCAAATTCGAGTCTGCTTAGTTGATATATGTGTAAGTTGCCCCCCCCTCCACGACGAAAAGGCTCAGGAATTTTTATGGAAACTATACTTGTTTGTTACCTGAAAATCTATCAAAAAAATAAATATGCATTCAATTAATTTATTACTGTTCTTGGGAAAACTTCAGCGATACCTATCATTAACAGGCTTACATACAATTAAGTTCATTTGTATGTTTTTTCCACAACCACAAATAGCAATGATAAAACCTGTGACAACATAGTTCTACAACTATAAGTAGAACTATGTTGTTTATTTTTATCTATAAACTAATCATGTTTAAAATTTTGTTGTGTTAATTCTGGACTCAATTAAAAATAATAGACGACATTTAAACTAATCATTGACATTCCCTCGAAAAAATAATAATGGAAAAATAGAGGGAAAACGACGTAATAAGATATCTTGACTGAAAATTTTCAGGTAATGTTTCAACATTTCAAAGGCAGCGTCCCTCATAAGACTGGTCTAAGATCGAGAGTTCAGAAGTGGCACTCGAATTGATAACTTTTCATAATTTTGAGTAGACTTGTATAAAATATTTACTTTCAGTAATGTTTTTTTTTTAAGATTCCCAGGCCTAGTGTTAAGTCCGGTTGGGAAACAATGTGTAAGCCCAAAAGATGTAGACATAGTCAAAACGAGTGGAATAGCTGTGGTTGACTGTTCGTGGGCAAGAATAGACGAAACCCCTTTCCACAAAATGAAATCTCCCAATCCAAGACTTCTTCCATTCTTAGTGGCTGCTAACCCAATCAACTACGGGAAACCATGTCAACTCAGTTGTGTTGAGGCTCTGGCAGCTGCATTATATATTACAGGTAATTAAACATCACTTTAAATTGTTGGTTGTATAATAACTGACAAAGTGTTAAGGTACCAGACCACCTATGTTATTATTCTTCAGAAATTAATCACAACAGTACCTTGCAGTTTTAGGTGAGAAGAAGATACTGGTATGTAGATACACAAGTATGTATGTGTCATGTTTCCTTTTTTAAAGTAATGCAAACTTATCACTGGTTACTCCACATTGTAAGATACGCCGTGATAGAATGACCCATTTTAGATGGGTCGGTGGCAGAGCAGCTAGCGCGCTGGGTTAGTAATCCAGTGGTCGCGAGTTCGAATCCTGCCTCGACCGATTTCGTTCACCTATAGCACAAGCATTTATTTGCTTATTTTAGGGAACGTAGGAAGATGTATATGTACTTGTTTAACAAGGACATATTCATTTTTATTAAAAAAAAATAATTAGCTGCACTTAATTTGAAAACGACCCATATACATAAATTGAAGACTGATTTTCTTCATAAGTACTTGCACTGTCTTTGTGGATTTCTCTTCCTCATCTCTTCATGTCTCACTCCTCATCTTCATAATTTCAAGTTGAATGTAAACATACGTAATTGCTATCATGATTAACCACTCTGAATTGCTTCTATAAAACAAATATCGATCGATGGCAGTAGCATCATTAGCGATATAAAATATTAATCTATATTGTATTAAAATAATATTTCTGGCGCAGTTCAGGGGTGACATCTGTGCAAGAACACTGTCACCTCGTGTTTAAGGACTAGCTTTAATTGTTTACAAATAAACCAATTTCTCAATAGATGGCGTTACAAAAGGGTTTCTTCTTTACTTCATGGAAATAGTAAAAATGTCCTATTTTTAAACGATCTGTTACTCAGTTGGTAAGCCGTTTGGTTTGTGTGCAGGCGTCCTGGGTTCAATTCCCAGCAGAGGAGAAATTTATTTAAATTCATTTCTCACGCAAATATGGCTTCTCTGGGCTGGAAACACTGGTTAGAAGAAATTGCCATACAGCAATAAACTCGCCACTTGCGCAGGGTGCAAGGAAGTGTTCATTATTATTATTAGAATATATAGAGCTATCAAAATTGCATTGACAAGTGAGCTCAAATAAGATGGCATAATTGGTGAATGTTGTGCAAGCACATAAATCAGCCGATGACAGGTCGTAAGCCCTGTAGGTGCCTTGAGTTCTTCTATAATATTCCAACTTCATCTCTATTGAGATGTTAAAAATAAAGTTATTACTTATCAAGGAAAATAAGGGCTTTTGCCTTCATCCATTTCAGTAACAATTAAGACTTTTTTAATTTTACAGGTCTGACCGAAGAAGCCAAATTTTATTTGTCAAAATTTTCATGGGGACATTCTTTTCTATCATTAAATTCTGAGCTTCTTGATTTGTATTCATCGTGTGAAACCAGCGCAGATGTC
The DNA here is from genome assembly GCA_963576475.1 of Molanna angustata. Taxonomy (NCBI): domain Eukaryota; kingdom Metazoa; phylum Arthropoda; class Insecta; order Trichoptera; family Molannidae; genus Molanna; species Molanna angustata. The sequence goes on from OY754972.1 coordinate 10,605,045, forward strand.
ATAATATAATAGCTCAAAATAAATATTTGGAAGAGGCAAAGCAAGACAAGGAAGAACATCCTGAAATGCCATCATTTAGTTCATCTGAGGAAAGTGACACGGAAGAATAATTTATGTACATAATAGAAATTATACATTTACATTGCTTTATCATAAAAATATAGTTATTATTCAATAAATTTGTTTAAAGTATCCCAATAATTACATATAGGGTGATTCAGTTGCTATTATAATTTGATTATTAATGGTTTTAAAATTTTGTTGAAATCTCTACTTGATAAGCTTTGTAAAATAAATTTCATGTACGGCTGTTTTAAAGATTAACAGAAAAAACAATAGAAATTGTTTATTTTTTTTATTGTGTTTACACACTTTCTTACGCCCTGCACAAATGGTGAACTCCAGTCCAGAAAATCAAGAATTGCATAAGAAATCATTTTGATTAAATTTTTCTTCTGATGGGACAGAAGCCAAATGGCTGACCAACTATGCCACAGTAGTCGATATTTAATATTCCTTATCAAAGTATTTTTGATTTTTTTAAAAAATCATAGTTTTTTTACACATAAAATAAAATAAATTTATTTTGTAACAATTCAAAATTCGCATAAATTATGAGTTATAAAAAGCTGTTCATCCTATCCTATTGTTATTTAATATCATCAATATGCTTTAAATAGGGTTACTTGTGTATATACTTATTTTTATAATAAATATACATTTCAATAATAAAAACTAATTTGTCTTATATGTATTTTTATTCCATATGAAAAAATCAATTAACACTTATTTCCATTACATAAACATTCCAGAAATACGAGACATGATAAAATATGAACCAAAAACTTCAAAAATTGTGTGCACATAAAATTGAACTACAAAATAAAAAAAGATCTTGATTATGCTTAATTTTTTTTTTAATTTGTTGGTCACATGAAAAGAATGTGTCTTATAATTAATTACACTTATATATTTGTCAATGAGAATATAAAAATTTTGTTAAAAGTATAAGAGTTTTGTTTTACACTGCAAATACCTTCTAATTTATAGGAATAAAATTCACAAACGTTTGAATGACTTCAACGTGATTGTGATAAGAAAACATATTATTCTAATTTTTCATAAGTGTAATTGCTCAAAGTCTTCCAATACGAAATTCATTAATATTTTTTTTGTTGCATTAATGTACTTACTATAATGTAAAATCTTTTGAGTTATAAAATTTGTATATTCTCAGTGACAGCAGTAACGATTAAAATATGAAAATTAATGTTTATCTTTAACTTTGATAAGGTCAGCAAGATCTATTGCTACACATGGCTCCTTAACATCAGTTTTAGGGTTTCTGTCCAGAATTTCCGTGATGGGATAATAGTTTTCACGATTGTCCACATTCCATCCAGAATACTGAAACAAAACAACAGTTTAATATTCTGGAAGAAGATGCATTAAGGCAAATTCAAACATTTTAAAAGGAAAAAATTCAAATATTGGCAGTCAGAATAACGAAAGAACCTACAGTTTTACAGCAAACATCAAATCCTATTAAAAACTAGTTGCATGTAACACATGAGATCGAACTGTTGATGGAGATAGTATGTACAATTGAAGAATACGTACCAATTGTAAACACAAATAAATAAACATTGGAAGATATTTTCTTTTCTATATATAAAACATGTAGGTATGCATGTCAGGATAGGATATTATAGATGTCAGTCTTTTTTCCTACCCAGAATTTGAAAACAGGATGATGGTATATATGTATGTTTGGAGATTAAGTATCAAACTATTGAGTCCCCGTAGATATTGTGAAGTGTATACTGCCATACAAATTGTATGAAACAATGTCGTCACTAAATTCAATATTTATAAAAATTGTTAAAAAAAAGTTTGAAATGTACTACATTGGTAATATTTTTTATAGCAAATAAAATTATCTAGTTGGGGTGTTTTGGCTTTTTTCAATATTTTTAAAAACTTTGGAAATATAGGCAGTTAAACACAAATATATCATAAAAAATGTTTAAGAAACAAATTTGAGATTTTGTATTTGTTTTATTTTGTATTTGATTTTGTATTTATACTAATTTTCAGGGTTTTAGCTTATATTGTTTTTGAGATGTATGGAAAAATAAAGTAAAAATTCAAAAGATGATAACCCCTGACTGAAACAAAATTCAAAATTCTGAGTATAAAAGTTTTGTAAGCCTATAACTATCGATATATTCTGAAATTTTGGGCTCTGAATTGAGCAGATCAAAAGTTATAAGTGGAAGACGGACACACTAAATGTTCTACTCCAAATTCTGAGTAAATCCATACTTAGAACATAATATGTATATGCTGCGAAGCCTCTAAGTTGGCGTTTTTTGACTTCAAAGTTGGAGAAACTGTGAAAAATATAGACCCAGCATACAAATCTCGCGCATCTTGGCTTGATTCTTTGTCGATATGTTAAGAGAATAAAATTCTCTTGAACAAATCAACAGTTGGAAAAATATCAACACTGTACTTTACTATAACAGAAATTGGAAACAGGGTTGGTGGCAGAGCGGTTAAAATACAGGGCTAGTAATCCAGTGGTCGCCAATTTGAATCCTGACCGATTCCGTTCAACTACAGTAGAAGTATTCATGCCTAATTTAAATGTACGAGGATGTACATGTATTTGTTTCAAGGAAATATTCACTCTTTTAAAAAAATACATTTAATATAATATATTCTCTTGCCATGTCGAATTCTTCACACTTAAGACTTATATATATTCAACATTCTGATCAGTTCTCATTACAGTTGTCAAGCTTCTCGAGCATTAGTTGAATACAAGAATAGTAATAGTAGAGGTTGAATAACTAAGGCTATAAGACTTGCTCCTTTATTTATAACAAATATATTTGTAGTTTTATCAAAAACCATGCTTTGTTATTTTAAATGCAGCATATTATCAGTTGGTCACCAATCCAATAATGTTTCAAGGTTCTCTCATGAACTTTATCATATCTAATGGAATTGTATAAATAGGTGAGGTTAAATTAAGGCAATACTTACGACACACGTGCACTTGTGAACCATTTTTCCATTAGACTCTGTAGGTATGTACTTCTGTAAAAGAGCTTTTCCATCAATTTTCCAGAGATTAACATCTCCTGGTTTAGATATCACAGAGTCACCATCCCACTGAACGTCACTCTTTAATAAGACAAAGTTTCCAGACTGTAACAAAAATTAAAACATTTATTTATTTACTATTACTTCTCGGCCAACTAACAGCTGTACTATGTCAAATATTAATTTAACACACACAATTAAATATCATTTATATTAATGACACATATACATGCAATACAAACACACCGCGGGCCCCTACACTAACTAGTAGTTAATTATACTTTTAAAACTTAATCTTAGTTTTAAAAGTGTATTATGATAAATAATATTTTACTGTACGACAATACAGAGAGATATAAATACAGAATAATTTCAATTGTCTGGATTAATTGGGACCACACCTGATTGAGCTAATCAAATAATCATGTAAACTAGGAATATATGAAACTATTTTTTTAAAAATGGCAAATTAATTATACAGTAAAAATGTTCTGTATTCATTTAAATAAGAAAAAAATTGTTTACATTTCCTAATGTACAAGTGCTTAAATAATCAGTTCTTATAAATCTTCAACAGTTGAAGTGGTAATCAGCATGCAACCAACACTAGCTCTAGTACACTGAGGCTGTGAGTGGTTGTAAATTTCTGAAAAATCACCTTAGTTCACATTTTGCTTTTTTTTTCAGTACTTGGTTTGTTGAATAGCCTAAAATGAAACCCAGTAACAAGAAAACATATTTACATATAAAATTTGCATTGGTTAAAAAAAAAATATATATACATATCATAATAATAATACATAAGTCGGGTGATAAGCATGACGCTTCGAATTACTGACCCATTTCTAAAATTTCTTCCATCGGGAAGTTGATGGAAAAAATTGTAGTTCGTCAGCTAGCACCTGCTGTGAACTCCTTTATTATTCCTAACCAACATGGCTTTATGGGGGGGCAGGTCGGTTGAATCTAATCTCCTGGAATTTACTGGCTTTGTTCTTGATTCCATGAATCGAGGAGTACAGGTTGATGCAATTTATACTGATTTTGCCAAGGCTTTCGACAAGATCACCCATAGTATACTATTGCACAAACTTCGATGCTACGGTATTCATGGTGATCTACTGAGGTGGTTTTCATCATATGCCGAGGGGCGGTCTCAAGCTGTAGCTATTAATGGCGCGCTTTCGCAGTTCAAGGGCTGTCACTCGGGAGTTCCGCAGGGTTCCCATTTAGGACCCCTGCTCTTTATTCTGTATATCAATGACATCAGTATATGTTTTAAACTATTGCATTAATGGTCAGATCTTGGGTAGGTGTGAGGAGATCAGAGACCTGAGAGTGGTCATGGACAGAAAACTCTTGTTTGGGGTCCACGTTGACACTATCATTCGGAAGGCATACAGAATGTTAGGGTTTATACTGAGGATTGGCAAACCTTTTAAGTCGCCTTGGACTATGACTGTTCTATATTATTCATTGGTAAGAAGTCACTTGGAGTTTGCATCGGTTGTGTGGAATCCCCAATATTGCATATATAAAAATAGAATTGAGGGATTACAGAGGAGATTCGTAAGATATCTGGACTTTCTGACGAGCCAAAATTTTGAAACTTATAAGCTTGCTGCTCGACACTATGGAATCACCACACTTGTAAATAGAAGAACGGAGACTGATATGGTTTATTTGTTTAAGATCGTAAATGGAGATGTTAATTCTGCGAATTTGCTCGAGCAGGTACCCTTCAACTGTCCGCAGCGCGTCACTCGCGTTAATCACTTGTTCAGGTTGCCCCACTGCACCACTAACTATGCTCGTAATTCGTTTATGCAGCGCAGTTGTTCGATGTACAACACGTTATTCGGTGGCCTGGACATATTTCTATTAAATAAGGGAGAGTTTAGGAGAGGTGTGTGTGGTTTATTGGAATCATCCGATCCCTAATCACGTAATATAAGTATTGTATGGTGTTCGTTTAATGATTGCTATTTGGATTAATATTTGGTAATATCTGGAGTCTTCACTGGTCTATATGCTGGTAACTCATTTTTTTGTATATATTATATGAATTTGACTGTTTGCACTCTTTAAAATGAAATAAAATAAAAAATAAAATAACTAACGTGATAATACTTGGGAACGTCCTTCTGTTGACTCGAATCAGATTTGTTTCCATCAGATCCATTCTTTTCGTCCTCCGAGTCTTCTTCTTCCTCTTCGTGTTCCCCCTCTTCACCCTCGGCATCTTCCTCGCCCTCACTTTCTTCAGAGGTAGATGCTTTTCTTTTCTTCTTAACAGAGTTGTTCACGGCACCGCCCCTAGAGGCCCTCTTACGGCCTACACCACGAGCGGGAGCTTCCTGTACAAAATAAAAACAGATTATATTGAATAATTCTTCAATTTAAATATCACAGGACAATATTACCGTTAGACATTTTAAAGACAATTGCACTCGGAAAATACAAGTTGGCGGGAAAGCAATTAAAAAATTCACATAAATTCAAATATTAACAGAAAAAAAAAAATGGTATAAAGAAATTATTTTCAATCCTACTTAAGAGAGGTAGAGATTTGGACCAATGAATAAGACAAAGATTGAATGACATGGTATTAAAGTATTTTATTATCGGAAAGAATTAAGTCAGTGATGACACCACAAAGACTATTAAAATATTACTTGAAGTCAAGGATACAATTATCGCCAAACATCTTGAAAAATCATGTGAGTGCGTAGTGCACAAATTTGGTTTTGTTTGTGTGCAAACCATACTCCTGACAGAAAAATTTCAAGATATGTGTCGAAAAAATTTTACATTTTCATATTTTTTTCAAGAAACACAATTCATTGGATGACTAGTCCAGCACACTCCTACTCTGTGCCATTCATTCTATTATTAATTTAATTTGAACATATCAATGTGTTTTAACAATGTCACCAAGGCATAACATTGGTATAAAAAATTAACACCAATTCATAAAATAATACAAAGAAGAGACTAAAGTTAACTGACACAATTTGTGTTAAGACGCTTGTAACTTTAAACATTTTTCATTTAATGCCATTATTAATTCATGGGGATAGCTGTTTCGGGATACACACTTTTTTCGGTATTGACTTAAAATAAAGAAGAGCATTTCTCGAATGCACACAAGTAACCCAAAAGACCAAAAATGATAGTTTTTGTGGTTAAAATTCAAAATCTTGAAAACGTGAATCCTCAAAATTCACTTATATTAAATAAGCGCCAAAAGTATTTATTGAAAGAATATATAATCAAATGAGGTAGATTGTTAATATTAACAAGACAAATAGAATAATTGGTGCAAAACATGGTGTATTTGAATAAAAAAAATCAGAAAAAATTGTGTTTACGGTTTCGGCGTCAGGCGTCCAATCTTCACCGGAGTCTTGAAACTCTTCCGGTTCATCCACTACCTCCGACCCATCAGAATCATCAGCCTCGGCTTTTTTTAAATTTTTTCTTTTACGCATAATGGTGGGAGAAAAAACCTTAAACCAATTGATTACAAAAATGAAATTTTAGAACGCAACCGTTCACACAAAACCAAAAGCAACACCTCGAAATCCGGCAAATTAATGAGAAGGAACCATAAATAATCAGACAAAACTTACAATCATTTCTGATCTACCATTAAAATCTATGTATCTACAAGTCCATAAATAATATTTGTTTTTGTGAATAATGATATTTACCAATGTTCAATTAATTTATTATAATGACGAGAAAGAAATTGGTATTTATTAAATTGAGTAGCTTGTAGACGCTTGGCTGTGACAAGCGAACTTTAACTCATGTGCACAAACAGGAACTTGTATTTTATTTAAGACCGCGAATGTTGAAAAATAATCTTATCTCTGCGAAGCGCCTACTTGGTGCTAAGCATTAGATTTATTGTCCTTTTGGTTTTGTCTTAACCTAATTAATCGCATGGTTCAGATCTATATAATCTCCGGGGATGAAATTAAGTATAAATAATAAAATTTCTTTCTGTGCAAAAAGTGAGTCATGGAAAATCGCACATTTGACGTTTTGGTTGGCAACATATTTCAGTTTTCCTTATATTTCAACACATCCTAGATAACTGTTCTCTAAACCTTGTTATAGCCGAAAAACAGTATTGCCGAAAAACGATAATTTTTAATTTTTTCCGCGGCAACATTTTTGGCGGAAGACTACTAGCGCCTCCTGACGGCGTGAGAGAACGACAAGGAAGCATAGAACACACTAACTACAAGGAAGCTTATAGCCAACGCGTCAGTGACGCGCTCTCTTGACAACCAACGCTCGCAGTGTGAACATCTATCTTGGCATCTGACATTTAGTAGTGTAAACATCTTTTTTGATTGAACGGCTGTGGTAAACGAACGGAACGACGCCGTCATCGGTCGACACGCGCGTCCCGATGGCGGCCATATTTTCAAGAGCAGAGGACGTCTGTGTGACAGGACCCGTCATGCGCATGGACGCTGATGGTGCCCCAGAACCAAGATGAGGGCATCAACAGAACAGGAGGTTGGAGGCAGAGCGCAGTGTGGGGCCACCGCGTAGGGAACGCGGCGGCTCGCAGATTGGACCACGAGGGGCAATCCGTGTCGTCTGGGGCGTCGGTTCGCCTCCGGTGAGGCCCCAGCTGGTATGCCACCTCTGTCGAGATGCGCCGTCATAGCGTTCCGTGGGGCACAGAGCCAGCCATGGGTGACGATCTGGAGGAGGAGAAGAAGAAACCACGTCGGACACGAGGAAGACCTGCTAGCCTGACGAAGAGGCTGGGCCCCACCGAACTACAGTCACCACGTGGAAGACAGTGACATGCCTGGAGGAAGGATGTCGCTGTACCCTGGGGCGGTATATTCTGGTCGGCGTCTTTTCGTGTGTTTGACAGTTCGTTTCGGTAGATGCCACGTGTTTCTGTTTTATTTGTTGTCTGTTGTTTTTATTTCATTATTTTTTGCCATGGACCATTTGTGAATATTATAAATAAAAAAGCGCCGTACTAAAACAATTTTTAAGTGTCGCCATCATTTTTCTCTACTTTTCTTCCCCACACCTTGGCTTGATGTTTCCTCGTGGTCGGAGAGAGGTCTCATCAACCTTAAAAATTAAAATGTTTTTTAGACAAATAAATCCGAAAACAATTCACATAAGTCGTTATTCTCTATAGAAAAACGATGTGGTCTGGAACCAAAACGTCAAAAATCGCCCGGAAAAATGACTCACTTCGATTCATACAAAATTTGCTAACTACGACATCTATAGTTTATTCATGCGCCTTTTAGTTAAACATGGTCACTTTCACCAACGTCCCCTAACTCTTAGGTGCTACCTAAGAATTCTTATGTAGCACCTAACGTGAATTTTCGTTTCACCACCTACATAAGCGTTACCTAAGACGCTAAGAGCCCCCTAATTCTGGGGAGCCGATTTCCGCCACCTAAACGAATACTTAAGAAACAACTGTCAAAATGACAGTCAGTATATAGCCATTTAGTGGCATAATATTGTCATGTTTGTGTTTATAATTTTAATTTTTCGTCGATTTACACGTATTTTGAAAATAAAAATGAATAGGATTACAAATGCCGTAATGTTTCAAACTCTCATCGACGTTAAAATTTGGTTGCCGTTTTCTTTCGATTGGCATTTTCTAAAATACAAGACAAAATTGCTAAATGATGTCCTCAATATTTATGTATAACATTATTGCATTTTTAGGCATTGAATATACATATTATTAATAATAGCACAAGTAATAGTTACTTATTAACGAGAAAATAACTAAAATCAACTAAACGAAAACTGAATTATTTGGAAATGTTGAACGAAATCACAACGTAATTGACAGTCATAGAAAAAACATCATGCAATATGATGCATTCCAAATACAAATGTAAAAATGTTGCCACTGTATAAACAAAAATAATCGTTTTGAAACGAGTGTCTCGGGACA